>JAKSZT010054180.1:1780738-1812847 GCA_026826555.1 Tolypeutes matacus
TGCTTTTTATGTTGATTATTTAGAATAAAATATCATAATTTCTTACCAGAAACAGATGAATAATTTAAGAAAACTTTGTTACCTCATCAGAGACAATTAAATTTTAGTTTTGTATCAATATGCCATTTGATAAATAAGTTTATCAATCTCATTTAATATTGATTACAACAGATAAAATTTGTTTCTACACACCTTTTGTAACTTTTTACATTCATTCACCTTTCTGCTTTACATTCTGTGCAAAACAATTATTTCACCTTAACACAAAATCACATCTTCAAATAACGTTATAAATTATACTCAACATTTATTAAAACAAACAAAATATACTTCCACAAACCCTCTACAAACTTTCATATCCATTTAGGTCTTGTGCATATTCTTGCCTCTCATTCTGTGAACCAGCCATCTTATCTGAGGGCAAAACCAGAGTCTCTTATACAAACTTACCAGCATTTAATAAAACATAATTCACTCCCATCAACCTTCAACAACTTTCCATATATGCTCAGGTCTCATATTATATATTTCTACCTCTCATTCTGTGAAAACTAGCTATTTCACTTTAGGACAAAACTATGTGCTTTTCTTTAACAAAGCATATTGTGCATACTTTATATACCTCCACACATCAAATTATTTTAAAAAAGACCTTTGAAATGCTTTCATATATTCTGTAAAACAAAATAACACTTTTAAACTAATAATTTTATTAAACACAAATTTCCATTGTTTAATTTTCATAAAGATCTAATAGATATAATGCTAGCTTATTTTATCAGTATCCATATAAACCTAGGGAGATTACACTCAAGGAGAATAAAACTGAAAAAATGATAGTTTACTTAAGAAATATATTTTTCTCTTCCTCCATAGAAGGTTTCTTTCTTTCCATAATACCTTAGAATTATTAAAAAAAACTTTAAAGCATATTGATTATTAGGCTCTGGAGAATATAATACAATTGTTTAGTTTGTCTCAAGCATAATCTAGAGAAACCTTTTCAAGGCCATTTTCCTTTACTTATTGAAATTTAACAACTGGATTTTTAATGATTCTTATCTCAAGGCTGTTAATTTATATATATATTGGGGAATTACAGTGCAAACTATGCAAAACAAGCTTTATTCTTTAACATTTACTCTATCCCTGTTATTTTTAATCCAGGCCTCATAGAAAGAATTCTAAGCCAAACCCACACTGTTCCATTTTTTCTGTACCCAGCTCTACTCCCATAGCTCCTCCCACCAGTTTATTTTCTTTTACAAGGTTAAGAAGAGCCCTGACTTCAAACAAGGTTAAGAGAAGGCCCTGGGGGCAGGGATAGGTGAGATTGAAAGAATGTGGAGAAATCCGGGAAAATATCTCAGTTTTTTTCGAAAAAGATTGTCAATTCAGATTTCTACATGGCCTTCAGTAACAGTCCGTAAAATTAATTGGTCAATGTCTAAGTATTTTAGCTTAAAAATTTAAAAGAGAACTAGAAGCTCGGCTTTTCTAATACTTGGGACTCCAGGAGTACTTATTTACATATATAAGTACTTATTTAATTTTTAGCTATTTGAATAGTGCTTTCTTAAGAATTTTCATTTGTTAATTTGGTATTACCATCCAGAGATATAAAAATATGCAATGAACAAACATACACACTAATTTGACATAATTTTCATTATTTTGGGTTTTTTTTTTTTTTTTTTGGTTTGGCTTTTTTCCAGGTTTCCTCCTAGCCCATGCCTTTTGTTTTTATGGCTTTTAAGATTTCCTCTGGGATCGGGGTGATTTGCTTACTTTTCTTAGTGAACAACAGTGTTACTTGCAGTGTGCTAGCTTGTCTTGGAGACACATTCATATAAAAAAAATGGGATAAACAGTTATCTGGGCATTTACTTGGTGGGCAGGTTTTTAGCCAGGGATGTACCTACAGGAGGCTATGTTTTAAATATGTGCTTCAAATTCAGTAGTGGGGCTTCCCTCCCTCTGGGTCCTTTCATCTCAGGTTTCTGTCTGGTATTACCCAGCTTTCTCAGGGATTTTTCCCTTGGAGCAACTAGGACAATCCTTTTACCATTATCCTTCTTCCTTGTAATATACACATTGGTTGGTTTGTAATTTTTTAACAATTTCTCCCATCTCTCAAGGGGTGGGAGGTGAGCAGAGAGATTTTACCTTTACCTTTTTGCTGTAATCTTGTCTGAATTGTCTTTAATTCATTTGAGTTTTGAGCGAGGCTCTTAGCCTTTTGAAGTACTGGTAATCTTTAACTTGGCTTTTAACAAAAGATGAGGACTTTCTTTTGGTTCTTATGTTACTTCACTTATACTTGTATATTTATAGTTTTAAGTACCCCTTTTTGATCTAATTTAGTCCAGTCCTCAGGATAATTTAATTCCATCTAATATTCTTTACTGGGGCTGCTAAATTTGCTCTAGCATATATTGGGTTGCCAGGATTTTCTCTGTTTCTTATCTGCTTCCTGCTTTGCTTTTTCAATAACCATTCTCCAGTCATCTCCTGTTATCAAGGTATTTAGCAAGGCCTGAATACCAGCCCAATTTAGGTTATAGGTTGCAAGTATTGAAGTAATTATTCTATTTTCTTTGGATCTTTTCTATAGAGTTAGATATTATTTTCTAGTTAAATAAATGTGATAATGGGAATGGGATACACATATAGACAAATTCTTCTGGGCCTCACTCTTCATGTATTCCTGGAGGCACTTCCCAGAGGAGAAGAAATTTTGCCAGCTCAGCTGCTGATTTTAAAGAGCAACCCTGGCTGAATTGAGTACCTTGATGGGTATGAGATGGGGAGATTATTTTGATCTCAGGTTTTTCTACCTCTGGTAAAGGGGAATATATGGGAAGAGTTAATAAAGGCTTTATTGAATTTCCTGGCCTTGAATCAGGGAGAACATTTTTCTTTTCTCCAAGTCTTTACAGGTAAAATTTTATATTTTCACACTAATACTAGCTTTTGAGAGAGAAAAATACATGATCTCATCTCATTTCTGTTTTCTTCTACAGAACAAATCTAATTGTAATACAGTGTTCTTTTTTATACAACTGAAGCAGGCTAGTTTAGGGGATTAAAAAGAGGAATCTGAGACCTGGCAGAAAAACCATTGCTGTAAAACACGTGGCCTTGGGAACCAACCCTGAGGGAAAGACCCCACAAGATGGCAGCTAGAAGAACCTTGTGAGAATTCCCCATTTGGAATGGGATTTCATCCCAGATCAGGGAAAAACCCCAGATATTCTCAAGTGACCTTGCCATTGGGTCCCCCAGGGGAATTGTTGGGTGGGGTAATCAATCAAAACTGCCAACAGCTGGGACTCCTCCCCCAAGCATTAACAAGAGGAGGGGTTGAAAATGCAAGCATGAAAGTTAAATCAACCCCTCTTCTTCCCCCTGTTGCACCCTTTCTCTTCCTGCCTGGACCAGCATTTAAGTAGACCTGGGGACTTGTAGTCTGCAATTCAGTCTTTTTGCCTGTTTTGCCCTTTCTCTTCCTGCCTGGACCAGCATGTAAGTAGACCTGGGGACTTGTAATCTGTAATGGGGATTTGTAGTCTGTAAATCAGCCCTTTGTATCCTTTTTAACTCTTTTTCCTCTCTTTGCCTGTACCAGCATGCAAGTATACCTGGGACCCATAATCTGTTATTTTCTTTCTCTTCTCTCATTTTCTTAATAAACTACTGGCCTAACTAAACTGGCACATACTTAAATTTATTTATGTAACATAGCCAAGAACCTAGAGAAAATCCAGCAACATCTTGCAACACAACTGTACTCTGGCCATCTCTTTCCTGATTCTAAATCATATTGAAGCCAGAATTTGCTACAGAAATAAACTCTTTCCTGCTTTTTCATAGACTTGTGGCTGAAATTTTTCCAGTTTTTCAAGTACAACCTAAAGGTCTATATCTGTGAAAGCTAGCAGAATTAGAATTTCACATTTTAGATTATTTCAGTAATCAGTAAACAATTAAGAACACTTAAGCAATACAAATGCAGTAAGATACCAATTAGCAATTTAAAGAGACAGTTAACACTTACTATATCTAAGTAACAAAGAAATGAACAGACACTTAACACTTACTATATTTACTAAATACCAATTCACTGCTGGTATTTAGTAAATATAGTATACTGAGTATCCTGATTTCTCAGGAGTATACTCAACAGACTCAGGTCAGGGCCTAAAACCCTATATGGACTGGTACTCAGAAAAAGGAAAGTTATACAGGTCAGAGTGAGGGGAATCATTCTGGAAGCAGGACCCAGGTCCTTAAAATCCAGGTTTAGAGGGCTTGACCCACTGGATAAACTTCCCAGTCCACTTCTACCTTGATGAGCCAGTCACCCAGTCAGATGTCCAGACTTGGAGCTGGAACCATTTCTTTCTTTGAAGTTTTAAAGCACTATAGGGCCTGGAGTATGAGCAAGTTAGGAAAACCCAACTGCTGATCTTTTAGACCAACAAGGTCTAGTGGCCGCAAAATGCTCAATAACCAGGCTTACCTCTCCCAGAACCTCAGGAAGTTGGACTTATTCTTCAGAATCCTTTTTCCTTGGTCTTGTCAGAGTCATCAAATTGTAACCAATCAAAAGCAGGGCTCTTTTCTGCCCGATGCACTTCAATGACCAATTCCTGAGACACCAAGACTTCAAAGAGAGAGAGTTTTGTTGCTAGCACATATCAAGGAGCTGAGATGGCATATTGACCTAAAGTCTGTGTCCTTGAACTACAGCAATTCTGACAGTTGTATAGTATCCAAAGACAGGCAGGTTTATGCTAATGAGTAATTGGGGTATGGCTCAGGTTCCTTCATTAATAACATTAAGGGGCAGTCTAGTGATCATAAGACTTTAAAGTTGTAAAACAGGATAGGGGTGGGTATAAAATGAGGGTCAGTCCCAAGGATTTTACAATCACCAGATAAAGATTATACAGTTTTACAATCATTATCAGAGATCAAAGCATCTGAATTCTATTTCAGCAAGTTTCAGTAATTCCAGTAATTTATTTTTGGGTATTCCATAATATACTAGAAAGTAAAAATGCTTCAGTAATCATAATCATTTGTTAATTCTTAACCCTCATTTACAAATTTATGATACCAACACTTCTACCTTACAGCCAAGATGGAGTAACAAGACCTGATTTACCTCAAGACTGAAACAACTTATAAAATAGGCAAAATACATGAAACCACACCTATGAAGACCTTGAAAATAGTCATGAAGAACAGTGATATCTTGTTGTATATAGAAAACTTTGCCTAACCAAAAGCCACAAAAGCTTTCTCCTATATTTTCTTTTAGAAGTTTAAGCTTTTCAGGCTTTATTTTTAGGTATATAATCCCAATTGAGGTAATTTTTATAGTGATCTGAGATATAAATCTAAATTCATTCATAAATATGAGAATCTAATTGTTCCAGCAAAAATTATTGAAATTATCCTTTTTTCACTTAACTGCCATTGCAAGTTTGTAGAAAATAAATTGATCATATATATGTTGTCTGAACTTTCTATTCTGTTCCATTGTACATTGAAGAACACTATAAGAAAACATAAGTTTAAATTAAATTGTAGAAAATATAGGCTGCATATCTCTATAGGCAGTCAAGAGGAGGAGAAACTGAGGTAAGCATGGTGAGTTTAGTCTTCGAATCAAATAGAAAGAGAGAGAGAAAAGGCAAATGGACCAATAGCATTTTGTTCCAGATCAGAATATGTTAGAGGAGTGAGCACATATATTTAATAAATTATTTTCATGGAGAATAAGGAAGTAGATTGTAAGTTAGAGCAGGCCCTGTAGTGTTCATTTTCCTGTGATACTGTTGCTGGATTTTCTCTAGGTTTTGACTATGTTACAAAAAAGAATGTAAGTACATGCCAGTTTAGGCCATTTTAAATCAGCACACACCACTCAGAACTGTGTGGGAGAGAGTGTGGTCTATGATGTGAACTGTGGTCTATGGTTGGTGGCAAGGCCCCAGGATGTTTAAGTCCATTGAGGGTTGTGGGCCACACTTGTGGGAGATGTTTGTGTGGGATGTGGTGGGAGGTGTGGGAGGTGGGCAACATGGGAATCCCAGGGGGTTCTGTGTAATATTTTTGGTAATCTAAACACCTCTTAAAATATATATATATATAAAAGAAATGCTAAAAGCTTTAAGTCAATATTTCAGTTTTCTTGAGAAATATTGAGAAATACTTAATTTGAGAGGGAAATCTGGTATTGAAGGTTTCAGAGATTGTATCCCACATTTCTACTTAAAACTATCATTGGACAGAATAAAGTAATATCTAACTGACATCATGCAAATAATGAAAGGTGAAAAATAAACATTGTAATTCTTTGTTTCCATTTTTTATAATAATTAACACTTAAAAATTATTTGCTTTTTTCATATCTAAATAAGTATTTACTTGGGTTTTATAATATGACATTACAAGTTTTGCCAAGACCTGGATTTTTTCCTCTTTTAACATAGATAATGGATTCTTATAATATGTGTCCCTTAAATTAAATATAGAATACTTATTCACAAAAATATTATATGTCCAAAACTCTTTTAGTTTATATAGGGAAATATCAAAAATTATGAAACACAGTCCCTGTTTTATATGATGAGAGGCAGAGATAACACAGGTATAAAGTACTCTAAAATCATATTAAGTGACACATGTTGTAGGTGCTAAGAGATAAATGTTGATTTCATACTGACATTTAAAATACTCTCTGTGGGATTCATAAAGGTCATTTTACTTGATTGTTAAAAAATTGATATTTATGAAAACACTTTTGATGACTTAAATTTAACTATCATAAAAATATAAAAATATAAAAATATTTTTATACCTAAGATAGATGACTGATATATCATCTATCTGACTGATAATGATATAAGAATACCATTTCTTTTAGGTATCAGATAATACACTGGATCAGAATAGATCAGAATCTGAGGTCTTTGCATCCCAAATGAAAAAGAAATAGCCACAGATTTTGAGATAGGTAAAGCTGGAAGAACAAGGAGGTGTGCCTAAATCAAAAGAGTTCAGAGCAGATGAAAAGAACATATATCCATCATCATCCCATTATGCAAGAAATTGGGATAAATTGGTTGGTGAGCTCAAAGTAAAAGAAAAGAATGAGTAGGTAGAGATGAAGCTTTAAACAAATTGTTTCAGCAATTCTATTCATATGGTTCTCATGAAATGAAGCATGCCATGAACAAATTGCTTGTAGAATCTGGTGGTACAGTTTTGAATACCAACTAGTCTCATAAATGTAAAAGGAAAGTTGAGATCAATCCTCCAGTGATATAGAATGGAAAAAGGACTAAATAAATTACTTTGCTATAAAAACTGATACAAAAAAATAAAGAAATTATGTTCAATGTAAAAGTAATAATTCAATGTAATCAATGTAAAAGTAATAATGATAGACTTCATGTAAGGAAACAGTTGGTTTTTTGAATATTTAAAAAGCTTACTCAACAGCTATTAATTGAATGCTGTCTTAGGCTGTTATATTCTGGAGATTCCACAATACAAATGAGATCATAATAAAAAGAAATAAAAATGCCATATGATAAAATAAATAAAGTATAAGTAAGCTCTTTACAATTTCTCAATAATTCTCACAACTCTGAAAGGTAAATATTAGCTCCATAATTTTTTCATCTATAAGAACTGGTTTGAAAATTTAAATTATTGCTGAGGCAACCAAAGTCCAAAGTCATAGAATTCTAAATCCAATCCTACATCTAAAAAAAGTGAACAATGAGTTGAAATCCTAGCATGTGTATGAAATAGGAAAAATTATGCAAATTCTGAGTCTGTTTCTTCATCCAAAAAAAGACACACAACAAAACATGTGGACATAAACACTTAAGAAGAATATTTGAGAAATAAATGAGAAAATGTTATGGTAAGCAATTGGGCTAAACACCAGTAACTCAGTTAAAATTATTTTACCTCCTGTATTCTAGATATTATCCAATTCTATGATTCTGTTAATTGCCTTCATTGTTTAAATTTTTGTATTGTCTACCAGATCTCAACACATCAGGAACTTATTGAGTAACTGTATGGCTACCAAATTGCTACTAAAATATAAATTTGCTCATATGTTCTCTACCTAAAAGATTTCATCTCTGCTTTTGGTCTTTTTGGCAACTGTCTAATAATTACATTTTATAATCATATACACTGTCATATTTTGATTTCCATGAGCTCCATCTTGCCTATATTATTAAAATAATAATTGTAATGATAACCAGTGGCAAATAGTGAGGCACTTGAGGATAGATAGACTTGGAAGAGTTTCTGAAATATATAATCAATGAAATTAATTCAACATTGTTGTTATTAGGCAACCAATATGTCAAAGAATACCTATCGATCACCTGCTCAATGATGGGATATAGTCAATGAAAGATCTTGAAACATAGTACCTAATCATAATGCTATTAATTTTATTTTGCTACTGTTTCATATTAAAGTGCTTGCACAAGGGGGTCAACCAAGATGGCATTAGTGTAGGAGGGCACACACTGCAAGCTCCCAGAGCAAGGCAAATTGTGGACGGGGTCCTGCCCAGAGGTCTGTGCTGTGCACATGTGGAATGAGAAGCTTGGGACATCTATCTGCATGGATCAATGGTGTGGACGGAATGGTAGAGATTCGTGAGTTTTAAACTTGCTGGTGGTGGTTGGCACGGACGGCTGAGCCCCATGGTTAGGGGAAAAAATAAAATAAAACAGCCAGTTGGAGCTGCAAGCAGGGCTTGGCAACTGGGACACAGGGCCTAGTGGGAGGGGGCACTCTCTGAGGGGGGGCTCTGGTAAAGGGGTGAGAGAGTTTTATTTTCCAGGAATTTGGCTGCCTGGAGCCCCTTGAACCTTGGGTGAACAGAATAGGTGGAGCGAATAAGCACCCGGTGGAGAGGAGGGGTGATTCTATTTGGGCGAGGGAATTAATTTGCCTAGCTGCCCAGGGATAAGCCCCTGGCCACTGCGGAGCCAGGAAGAGGGGGCACTCTCCAAAAGAGGGAGGGTTCTGTTGGAGGACAGGGAAGGGAATTTTTTTTTTTTTTTTTTTTTGCCATTAATCTGGCTGCCTGGACCACCCCATAGCTTTGGGGAGCAGATAAGCCGACTTGAAGCAGCACCAGGCTGAGAGGAGAGGTGAATCTGCTGAGCCAACTTGATTTACACAGTAACCCAGTGATGCTGGGGCTCAGCTCAAGAAGGGGCGGAGTCAGCCATCTTTAGTATTCTGCACTGACTAACATCAGAGCAACAGCTACCCTGAGGAGTCCAGGAAGTAGGATGTGTTTGATTAATTTCCACAAGCCCAGCTAGGGTCCCATCTGTAAGGGGGTTGGTCTAGAGGAGCAATTATTTTGGGTCCAGTATTTCGTAAAAAAAAAAAAAAAAAAAAAAAAAGGGAGGTGGTCACTTCAATAAATGATAAATAAATTCTTTTTAATTTAGTTTAATAGCTAAAAGCTGTTCCAGGACCTGCATATAGAACCCTGTGGGGAAATTGATTGATAAATACAAGCAGGCAGAGAGGATCCACGTGGACCCTAGGGGAATCATTGACCCTCCTTAGCTCTGTTTGACTGCTTGCCTGTGTGGTTCTTTGGTTTTTCTTTGTTTCTTTCTGGTCTCTTGCTTTTCTTTCCTCTTTCCTCCCCCTTTCTTTTTTCTTTCATTTTTTAAAAATTAGGTGCTGTTAGCTTGTCGCTTCTTTGCTGTGCCTCTTCTTCAGTAATTTCCCACTCACTGTCTATATTGATTTTGTATTCCAAACTATCCCTTATCCTTCCTTCATCTTTCTGCCTTCTGCTTTCTGTTGTGGCTCTTAGATATAACATTTTTTCATAGGCCCACAACTTAAGGGTGTCAATTGCTATTCCATCTATTTTGTTTTCTTCTTCTTTTTTTAATTAGTATTAACTTTTTACTTTCAGCCCTTTCATTACAATTTCTCTCCCTCATCATAATCCTAGCCTTCTAAATCACTATATCTATATTCCTCCAGTTGTTTTCCCAGTCCATTGTAGGAACTCCACTTTTTTTCTTATTACTCTACACTGCCTACACAAGTTAAATATTAATCTCATTAATTCTCATTTGGCCCATCTTCTAACTTTTATCAATATTACTATTATCCTTCTCCCATCCTTACATCTTTTGATTCCTCTGGCCCTAATCTTTTGCTTTCAAGGGAACACAGAAAGAAGTAAGGAAATAAAATAAGAAGAAAAACTGCCAAAGAGAAAATTTAACCCACACGCAGAACCACAAGCTAAATAAAACTCTGAGCATAGAGAAAAGCTAATCAAATGAACAAACCCATCAAGATAATATGATGACCAGAGGGCAACATAAATATACAAATGACTCTGAGAAACAGGAAAATATGGACCAGTCCAATGAACAAATTAAAAACCAGAAGTGATGCAGAACGTCGAACAAGTAATCAAAGCTATCCAAACAAATATCATGGACCAACTTAAAGAAGTGAAGGAAGAGATTAAGACATAAAGAAGACACTGGGAGAACATACTGAAGAAATTGCAAACATGCCTAAAAAGATAATGGATATGATGGTGAAAAATGGCACAATCCAAGAAATCAAAAAGACGCTGGATTCACATAACAGCAGATTTGAACAGGCAGAGGAAAGAATTAGTGATATGGAAGACAATACAGCTGAAAGCAAAGAGATAGTAGAACAAATTGAAAAGAAGGTAGAAAAAATCCAGCATGGACTCAGGGAATAAACTGATAACACAAAACACACAAACATACAAATTATGGACATCCCAGAAGGAGAAGAGAAGGGAAAGGGAACAGAAGGAGTGTTGAAGGAAATAATGGCTGAAAACTTCCCAACCCTATTGAGAGAGATGGATGTGCAGATCCAGGAAGCACAGAGCACCCCAAATAGTATAAATCCCAACAGGACAACTCCAAGACATATACTTGTCAAAATGTCCAATGCTCAAGACAAAGAGAAAATACTCAAGGCAGCAAGAGAAAAGAGAATCATCACATACAAGGGAAGCACAGTAAGATTAAGTGCTGATTTCTCAGCTGAAACCATGGAGGCAAGAAGACAGTGGTATGACATAGTCAAAATACTAAAAGAAAAAAACTTCCAACCACGAATTCTCTATCCAGCAAAACTGGCATTCAAAAATGATGGAGAGTTCAAAATATTCACAGATAAACAGCAATTAAGAGAGTATGTCAATAAGAAACCAGCACTTCAAGAAATACTAAAGGAATTTCTACAAGTTGAAAGGAAAAAACAAGGGAGAGAGTTGGAGGAGAGTTTAAAAACAACTGAAAAGACAAAAACAGAAACAAAACAACATATGACGTACAGTAACCCAAAGAAAAAATGCCTGAAGTAAGAAATTAGTTACGAGTAATAATACTGAATGCTAATGGATTAAACTCACCAATCAGGAGGCACAAATTGGCAGAGTGGATATGGAAATATGATCCATCTATATGCTGTCTACAAGAAACCCACCTTCGACACTGGGATTCAAGTAGGCTGAAAGTGAATGGCTGGAAAACCATTTTACAAGCTAACAATAGCCAAAAAAGGGCAGGAGTAGCTATTCTAATATCAGAAAAAATAGATTTTAAATGCAAAACTATTGTAAGAGTCAAAGATGACAATACACATTAGTAAAAGGAGTAATCTCTCAAGAAGAGAGAACAATCATCAACATTTACGCACCTAATAGGGGTGCTTCAAAATATGTGCAGCAAACTCTGGAAAAACTAAGAGGAGAAATAAATGCCTCTATAATTATAGCAGGGGATTTCTACACACCATTATCATCATTAGACAGAACATCTAGATGGAGAATCAATAAAGAAACTAAGGCACTCAACAATACATTAGAAGACCTGGACTTAATAGACATATACAGAACACTATACCCAGAAACAGCAGGATTTACATTCTTCTTGAGTGCACATGGAACATACTCCAAAATAGACCACATGCTAGGTCAGAGAACAACTCTCAATGAATTCAGAAAAATTGAGATTATACAAAGTAATTTCTCTGACCAGAATGGAACGAAATTGGAAATCACTAAGGGCCAGAGAAACAGGTTAGGCACAAGGATATGGAAGTTAAACAACACAGTCTTAGACAAACAGTGGGTCAAAGAGGAAATCTCAAAAGAAATCAGTAACTACCTTGAAACTAATGGAAACGACAACAAACATATCAAAAACTATGGGATGCAGAGAAAGCAGTCTTGAGAGGGAAGTTCATAACCATAAATTCATATATTATAAAAGAAGAAAGAGCTAAAATTGAAGACTTAACTGCACACGTGTAGGAATTGGAAAAACAACAACAAACTAAAACTAAAGAAAGTAGAAAGAAGGAAATAACAAAGAGAAGAACTAAATGAAATAGAGAATAAGAAAGCACTGGAAACAATAAACAAAACCAAATGCTGGTTCTTCAAAAATATCAATAAAATTGACCAACTCTTAGCCAGACTAACAAAGAAAAAGAGAGAACAGATGCAAATACATAAAAGAAAGAATGAGCAAGGGGATATCACTACTGACCCCACAGAAATAAAGAGTATCATAAGAAGATACTTTGAAAAATTATATGCCAACAAGAATGATAATTTAGAGGAAATGGACAAGTTTCTAGAAACTCACAAACAGCCTACATTGATGAAAGAAGAAATAGATGAACTCAACAGTCCAATTACAAATAAAGAGATAGACTCAGTCATCAAAAACCTCCCAACTAAGAAGAGCCCAGGACCAGATGGTTCACAGCTGAATTCTACCAAAAATTCCGGAAAGAGCTAACACCAATTCTACTTAAGCTCTTCCTAAAAATAGAAGTAGAGGGAATATTGCCTAACTCATTCTATGATGCCAACATTACCTTAATGCCAAAACCAAATAACGATACCACAAGAAAGGAAAATTACAGACCAATTTCTCTAATGAACCTAGATGCTAAAATGCTCAACATAATACTTGCTAATCATATTCAACAACATATCAAAAGGTTTATACACCATGATCAAGTGGGTTTCATCCCGGGTATGCAAGGATGTTTCAAAATAAGGAAATCAATCAATGTAATACACCACATAAACAGATTGAAAGAAAAAAATCACATGAACATCTCTATAGATGCAGAAAAAGCATTCGACAAAATACAGCACTCTTTCCTCCTAAAAACACTACAAAGGATAGGAATAGATGGAAACTTTCTGAATATGATAAAGGGTATATATGAAAAACACAAAGCTAACATCATTTTCAATGGTGAAACCCTAAAAGCCTTCCCTCTGAGATCAAGATCTTGACAAGGATGCCCACTATCACCACTCCTATTTAACATTGTCTTAGAAGTACTTGCATGAGCACTGAGGCAAGAATAGGATATCAAAGGCATCCAGATTGGAAAAGAAGTAAAAATTTCATTATTTGCAGATGACATGATCCTATACATAGAAAGCCATGAGAAATCTACAACAAGGCTTCTAGAATTTATAAAGTTGTTCAGTAATGTTGCAGGCTATAAGATCAATGCTCAAAAATCAGTAGCATTTCTGTACACCAATAACGAGCAAACTGAGGAGGAAATCAGGAAAAAAATACCTTTTACAATAGTAACTAAAAGAATCAAATACCTAGGAATAAAATTAACTAAGGATGTAAAGGACTTACATACAGAAAACTACAGAACACTGTTAAAGGAAATCAAAGAAGACTTAAATAAATGGAAAAATATTCCCTATTCATGGATCGGAAGACTAAACATCATCAAGATGTCTATCCTACCCAAATTAATCTACAGATTTAATGCAATCCCAATAAAAGTCAATACTGTATTTTTTAAGAAACTGGAAAAACTAACCACAAAATATATGTGGAGAGGCAAGAGGCCCCAAATTGCCAAAGACATATTGAAAAAGAAAAACGAAGTTAGAGGTATCACACTACCTGACTTTAAAACATACTACAAACTACAGTGATCAAAACTGCGTGGTATTGGCACAAGGATAGACCTACTGACCAATGGAACCGAATTGAGAGTTCTGATATAGATCCTCGCATATACAGTCATCTGATATTTGACAAGGCCACGAAGGCCACTCAGTTGGGAGAGAATGGCCTGTTTAACAAGTGGTGCTTGGAGAACTGGATATCCATATCCAAAAGAATGAGAGAAAAATACCGTCTCACACCTTATACAAAAATCAACTCAAGATGGATCAAGGATGTAAATATAAGAGCCAAAACCATAAAGACCTTGGTAGATAATGTAGGGAAGCATCTACAGGACCTTGTAATAGGAAATGGTTTCATGAGCTTCACAGCCAAAGCACGAGCAGCAAGAGAAAAAATAGATAAACGGGATCTCGTAAAAATTAAAAACTTCTGCACCTCAAAGGATGTTATTGAGAAAATAAAAAGGCAGCCTACCCAATGGGAGAAAATATTTAGCAACCATATATCTGATAGGAGCCTAATATCCTGCATATATAAAGAAATCCTACACCTTGAAAATAAAAGGACAAACAACCCATTCAAAAAATGGGCAGGTGAACTGAAAAGACACTTCCCCAAGGAAGAAATATAAATGGCTAAAAAGCACATGAAAAAAATGCTCAGTATCACTTGCTATCAGGGAAATGCAAATCGAAACTACAATTAGATACCATCTTACACCCATCAGAATGGCAGCTATTAAAAAAACAGCAGAAACTAAATGTTGGAGAGGATGTGGAGGAATAGGAACCCTCATCCACTGCTGGTGGGACTGTGGTATGGTCCAGCCACTGTGGAGGACAGTTTGACGGTTCCTCAGAAAACTAGCAATAGATTTTCCATATGATGAAGCAATTCCACTGCTGGGTATATACCCAGAAGAACTGAAAGCAAAGACACAAACAGATATATGCACATCAATGTTCATAGCGGTATTGTTCACCATTGCCAAAAGTTGGAATCAGCCCCGGTGCCCATCAACAGATGAATGGATAGGCAAAATGTGGTACATACATAAAATGGACTATTACTCTGCTGTAAGAAGGAATAAAGTGCTAACACATGGAATAACGTGGATGAATCTTGAAGACCTTATGTTGAGTGAAGCAAGCCGGGCACTGAAAGATGAACAGTATATGACCTCACTGATCTGAACTGAGGAAAGTGAGCAGTCTCTGAGAACCATTGTCTGAAAGATAGGTTAACAAGAGAGAGAAAGGGAAGAGCAGGATTTGAGCCATCACCCATATGCACATAATCTATGGTAAAGGGATAGAGTATAGCTGCATATTGAAGTATAGGACAGATGGGTAGTGATATTACCGATCTGGCAACCTTACCCATCATGGCGACGCATGTAGCCCATTTTAAATCAGCACACACCATTCAGAACTGTGTGGAAGAGAGTGTGGTCTATGATGTGAACTGTGGTCTATGGTTGACGGCAAGGCCTCAGGATGTGTAGGTCCATTGAGGGGGATGGGCCACACTTGTGGGAGATGTTCGTGTGGGATATTGTGGGAGGTGTGGGAGGTGGGGAATATGGGAATCCCTGTAGTTTCCGTATAATATTTAGGTAATCCAAGCACCTTTTAATATATATATATATATAAATAACATTTTTGTAAGCAAATGCACATATATGCATATATATTTATATATCATTTTACAAATATTGGTATGTATTGTGAAAAATTTGATTTTTACCCACAATAAAAAATAAATAAATAAATAAAGTGCATGCACAAACAGTAAGAGTTACAGCTGTACAAGAAAAGTTTTGCACACACTTTATTTGCAAAAGTCTTCATGAATAGTTGAAGCACTATAGAAAACTACATTCAAAATTTGATCGTGGGCTTTCCCCTGGGAAAATGTGAAAGATGTAAATGTGTCTACCTCAGGATTCTCTTTGTTAATAATTGAAATAAGAAAGGATTCATTTTGATCTGCGTACATTGTAAACATGAAAATGTGCAATTTAAGGGTTCGTTACTTCCCTTCAATTGCAAGTCTAATTTTATATATGTTGATATGATTAGAATTTGGCATACATTCACCATTGGACCTCAGTTGTATTCTTTGATTGTAGGAAAGGAAATGCTGGAATTTGAATTGAGAGTTTAAAATTATATTTTCTAATTCCCCTCAAATACTCTAGAGCATAAAGTTGGGAAAAGTCAGGTCAACCATAAAAGATGGATTTCTTTTTTTGTTGTTTTTCTTTCTTTCTTTTATTTTTTATAAATGACTTTTTCACTATTTTCACAGATGGAACAGCAAAAAAAAAAAAAAAAAAAAAAAAAAAAAAAAACATCAGAATGAAGCCTCACTTCAGTGAAGGAATTTGTTCTTTTTGGATTTTCTGATAGTCCTAATCTCCAAAAGTTTTTGTGTGTGTGTGTGTGATATTTTTTCTTTGTCTGTGTGACTATTATCTTGGGAAATGGCATTATCCTCATATTTGGAACTATACCAAGCTCTCCAGATTCTGATGTATTTTTTCCTGAGTAATTTTTCTTTCTTGGAAACCTGTTTTATGTCTGCTCATAAACCTTTGGACCCAGAAAAGAAACATTTCTTTCTTTGCCTGTGCTACTCAAATGGGCTTTGTCCTTGTGCTTGGAAACATAGATGTGTGCGTCCCGACCGGCGGGACGTTAACGAGGGCTCGGAGACTCGCTAAGGAGGAATGGTGGGACAAGAGACACGAGGAATGGCAGCGAGACGGTGAGCGTTGGGGTCAGGCTGCAAAATTTTATTGTAAGAACAAAGCATATATACTCTTGGGAAGGGGAGGGACGGTGGGTAAGGAGAGGTGGCGGTCTATGATTGGAGATCGCTGTTGTTAGGGAGGGATTAGGGCTTTCGGCGGGAGTTGCTAAGGGCTTTAGGCGCGCCTTGATAGTCCCCAAAACATAGAAATCTCCCTGCTGGCTTTGATGACCTATGACCACTACATGGCCATTTGTAATCCCCTGCACTATCCTCTAGTCATGTTCCACAGTCTGCATGCAGCTGGTGGCTGGCTCCTGAATCAGTGGAATTCCAGTTCACATTGTAAGACTTGCCAGATTTTCTCTCTGCCCTTTTGTAGATCTAAACAAATCAATCACTTCTTCTGTTACATACCCCCAATTCCTAAGCTGGCCTGTGGGGACAGCTTTGTGAATAAGATATTGATCATTAGAGGGGATGTGCTGTTTATGATTCCTTTTCTGTTAATTCTGGGCTCCTATGGCAAAATCATCTCCAACATCTGGAGATTACCATCATCAGCAGGACTAGCCAAATCTCTCTCCATCTGCTTATTTCATGTCGTATTTGTGGCTTTATTCTTTGGATCAAGAAGCATTACATATTTGATACCCAAATACAAGAAGTCTTCTGAACAGACGAATATCTCTTTCTTTTCTACAACATTATCATCCCAATATTTAATCCAATGATATACACTCTGAGGAATAAAGGTAGCATGATGGCCTTGAAAAAACTGCCACCTTAACTTATAATTCATTTGTCTTCAATGGCCTTTGTTCATTTACATCTGATATTGTACTATCAGAAATTAACTTTTAATTTGTTTTTCTGCCTTAGTACAGATGGATAATATTTATTGATTCTTGAGTTTTCCATTAAAGGCTGCATGTTTCAATATCAAGGAGTGACAGTTTGAGATTATTTTTGTGAATCCCCAAAATAAGAGATTATGTTTGTAAACTAATTTATTCTTCTGTGTGTGATAGCCTTTGATCTTATTAAATTCAGTGAGGGGCCTCTGATTAAGTTTACTTGATAAAATCAATTTAGGGCTTCTGATTGGTCTGTGTCAGTAAGGCACAACTCAGGTTGGGTCCCCGCCCCCTTGGTGGACTGATATAAATTGACACTCACTCAAGAAGACACATGAGAAGAGAGAGAGCTCTATCATATTTGATCCTGGGGCCCTGGAGAGATGAGTCATTTACCTGATAGTTTGTAGCTGACCATGGGAAGAGAGTCAAGACTGATAAAGCAATCCTGAAAAGAAATGAGCCCTATGCCAGGAGAGAGGAAGCCCTGGGAGACTAGCTCTATGCCAGCTTACAGCTGAGAGAAAGGAAGCCTAGAGGGAAGGCTGAACCCTCATAGAGGTCAGAGGCTGTCTTGCTTCAACATTTGGCATCTGACTTTGGTGAGAAAGCAATATTGAGTTGTACATTTTAGGGCCTTGTAACTGTAACTTTTACCCCAAATAAATATCCTTTATAAAAGCCAGTAGATTTCTGGTACTTTGCATCAACATCCCTTTGGCAGACTAGTAATACACAAAGTTTAACCTCAGTGGTTGTGGTATGTATTAGTCAGCCAAAGAGGGTGCTGATGCAAAATACCAGAAATTGGTTGGTTTTTCTAAAGGGTATTTATTTGGGGTAGAATCTTACAGTTACCAGGCCATAAAGCATAAGTTACTTCCCTCACCCAGGTTTGTTGCCATGTGTTGGAGCAAGATGGCTGCTGACATCTGCCAAGAGTTCAGGCTTCCTGAGTTCCTCTCTTCCTGGGACTCATTTCTTTCCAGGCTCAGGCTTACTTCTCTCCACAAGGCCACTTGTAGACTATCAGGTGAATGGCTCATCTCTTTCCTGGGCCTTCTCTCCTTTCTCACGACCAAGCTCCTCTGTGTGCTTACTTCCCTGGGTACCAGCATTAAAACTCCAAACTCCCTTCTCTGAGATACGGTTTCTCTGTGAGCCCCTGCCCACCAATGGGACGGGGATGCAATGTCCTACTGATGTGGCTCAATCAAAATTTAATCATTATTTAATTAAGTGAAAGTAAAACCTCTGAATCCAATATACTTTAATACACCCAGAGGAAAAGACTAGTTAACAAAAATAATCCAATATTTCTTTTTGGAATTCATGAATAATATCAAACTGCTATATGGTGCCAGTAAAAACCTAATTTTTTTTTTTTAAATCTCATATTTAGTGGACTAGTTTACTGCATCCATAAATTAACTGTTGATTTTGAATTGTTCACTGAATAATGTAATATCTCATATCTGGTCATTGATGTTACAATACTTTTTCACTAAAAAACATAGTGAATGTTTCTTATTCCTTTCTTCCTTTATTTAGGTATCATTTACTTATTCTTTTTGTAAAGACACCAGATAGATGAAAATATTGTACTTTTTTTCATGAAGCTTTGTTTTTTAAATCCAACTGTATTTGTTATAAGCTATTTAAGCAAAATGGGATTTGGGCACTACATTTCTATTCAAAGCTAAACTCTGAGATATGTTTCACTGCTTTAAAACAGCTTAGGTATATTTTGCTACCCTAACAATACTTTGGAAAACAAGCTCTGGATATTTGTTCTCATTGAACTGGTAGTTTAACATAGTCATTTCTAGAGCCTAGTACATGCAGAGCTGTTAACTAGAGATGATGGAAGGTTTAAAAAGTAGATCTTCTAAAATGAAACTCAAGTTATTTTAACAAAGATTTCTCTTTAAGCCTCAAAGGATAACACAGAATATATACTTCACTGAGAAAAGATTTGGTCAATGAAGGAATCCACTTGGTAATCAAATGCTTTATTTTTTTTGTATACTAAAAGTTGTGATTTACCAAAAAAACATGCAAAATATCATACAATTTTCCGATACATCTCTCCATCACCAACACCTTGCATTGATGTAAAATATTTGCTACAAACTATGAACGAGCGTCAAATTATTACTACAAACTATAGCCAATATCTTACATTTGTTGTATTTTCTTTCAATGCACCCGATTTTTAACACCCTGTATTAATATTATATATTTATTATTTCATAAGAGAACATTCTCATGTTCTATTAACCACAGTCCATCTCCCACCATAGGATTTACTGTGTTATACAGTCCCATGCCTTGTAGAATTAGTTCAAAGTATACACTCAATGGCTCTCATCATTATCTAAGTGTTGTTCTGCCATGAACTCAGTCAATTTTAGAATGTTTTCATTACTCCAAAAGGAAAATTCCCACACCCACTTTTACACTCCTATTGTGGTCCCTTAAAATTGAAATAATATCTACTTACCATTGCTACAAAAATATAACAATATTACTGTTAACTCTAGTCCACAAGTTACATTAGTTGTAGTTTTCCCATGTATCACCATATTCTTGACACTTTGTAAAAGAAAAACATTCTTATGCTATTAACCATAATCTTCATCTGCCACTGAAATCACTGTTATACATTCCCTAAATTATTCTCTAGTTTCCTTTCCATTGGCTTGTACATCCACAGAACACCTCTTTCAGCCACAATCATATTTATAAATCAGCAGTGTTAGTTATATTCACTACAATGTGTTACAACCAACTCTATTCATTTCTACACTCTTACAATAAACCTTTTTAACAATTCTATATACATTAAGTACCAGCTCTGATTCTCAACCCACATTCTATCTCCCATAAACTATATGCTACAGTTTACCTCCATGAGTTTACTCATCATATTTAGTTCATCTTAATGAGACCATACAATATTTGTCCTTTCATGTCTGACTTATTTCACTCAACATAATATCCTCAAGGTTAATCTATGTTATCATATGCCTCCGGAATTCATTTCATCTTACAGCCAAATGGTATCCCATTTTATGTATATATCACATTTTGTTTATCCATTCATCAGTTAATGGGCACTTGGGCAGCTTCCATATTTTAGCAATTGTGAATAATGCTGCTAAGGACATCAGTGTGCAAATGTCAGTTTGTGTCCTTGTTTTCAGTTCTTCTGAATATATCCCTAGTAATGGGATTGTTGGATCATACAGCAGTTCATATTCAGCTTTGTGAGATACAGATAAGCTGTTTGTAGCAGTTTGATATTGTTTACGAATTCCGAAAATAGATATTGTATTATGTTTATGAACTGGTCTGTTCCTCTGGGCATATTAGATTGGATTAGATTCAGAGATTTCACTTTTACTTGATTGAATTTTGATTAAAGCTTTGATTGGGCCATGTCAGTAGAATGTCGAGTCCCTACCCCCTTGGTGGGTGGGAACTCACGGAGAAAACTACACAGCAGAGGAGTTGGAGTTTTAGTGCCCAGGAAGTAAATACCTAGAGAAGCAGATACTTGAGGAAAGAGAGAAGGCTTCTTTAGACAGGACAGAGGCCCTGGGAAGAGATACGGACCATCAGCCTGATAATTTACAGCTGGAGAGCGGAGCAGCTGAGCCTGAAGAAAAATGAGCCTGAGGAGAGAGATGAGACTTATCCCAGTCTACAGCTAATATTGGAAGAAACTGGGACCATCCTGGAGCCTTTAGAGAAAGAGGAAGCCTGAACTCTTGCAGATGTAGGCTCCAACACAAGGCAACAGACTTTGGTGAAGGAAAAAACTTACCCTTAATGGCCTGGTAACTGTAAGCTTCTACCCCAAATAAATACCCTTTATAAAAGCCAAAAGATTTATGGTATTTTGCATTCAGCACCACTTTGGCTGACTAATACACTGTATTCCACAGAGGCAGCACCATTCTACCTTCTCACCAACAGTGAAGGAGTGTTCCTATTTGTTCACATCCTTTTCATATCCTAACCAACACTAGTTTTCCACATTTTATTTCTCCACATCCTCTCCAATAGTAGTTTTCTATTTCTCCACATCCTTTCCAGCACTTGTAGTTTTCTGTTTTTTGTTTTGTTTTGTTTTGTTTTGTTTTTGTGTTGTTGTTCTTTACTAATGGCCATTCTATAAGGTGTGAAATGGTATCACATTATGGTTTTGATCTGCATTTCCCTAATAGCTAGTAATTTTGATTATCTCTTCATGGGATTTTTGGACATTTTTATTTGCTCTTTGGAAAGAAGTCTCTTCAAATCTTTTGCCCATTTTAAAAATTTGGTCGCTTGTCTTTTTATCCTTGAGGTATATGATATCTTCATATAATAAGGATATCAATTCCTTATCAGATATGAAGTTTCCAATTTTTTCCTCCCATTGTGTAGGATGCATTTTTACTTTCTTGCCAGTCTTTTGAGGAACAAGTGTTTAATTTTCAGAGGATCCCATTTATGTATTTTTTTTTTCTTTTATTGCTTGTGCTTTGGTTAGTGTACGGTTTAAGAAACTACTGCCTACCACAAGGTCTTGAAAATGTTTTCCTAAATTTTCTTTAGGAATTTTTTGGTTATAGCTTTTATATTTAGTTCTTTGGCCAATTTTGAGTTAATTTTTGTATAAAGTGTGAGATAGGGGTCCTTTTCTTTCTTTTGGATATGGATATCCAGTTCTCCAGCACCACTTGTTGAATAGACTTTCTGGTCCTGCTGGGTGGGAATGGTAACCTTGTCAAAAATCACTTGACAGTGGATGTGAGGATCTATTTCTGAGTTCTCAATTTGGTTCCATTGGTCAATTGGTTTATTTTTATGCCAGTATCATGTTGATTTTACCACTATAGCTAAGTAATATGCTTTAAGTCAGGAAGTGAGAATCCTCCAACTTCATTCTTCTTTTAAAGACATTTTTGGATAGTCAGCACCCCTTACTCTTCCAGATAAATTTTATAATTGGCTTTTCCACATATGCAAAAAAAAAGAAAAGGAGCTGTTGGGAATTTATTGGGATGGCATTAAGTCTGGAAATCATTTTGGATACCATTGACATCTTAGTGATATTCAGTATTCCAATCCATCAACACAGAATTTCCTTCAATTTATTTAAGTCTTCTTTGGTTTCTTTTAGCAGTGTTTTGTAGTTTTCTGAACACAGGTCCTTTATGTCCTTGATTAAGCTTATTCTAGTAGCTATTATAAATGAAATTTTTTTTTCTGATCTCTTTCTCAGGTTGTTCATCAGTTGTGCATAGAAACTCTACTGACTTTTGCATATTAATCTTGTATCCCACCACTTTGCTGAACTCAGCTTTTGATTCTAGTAGGTTTGTTGTAGATTTTCATGACATTCTAGATATAGGATCATATCATCAGTGGGTAGCAAAAGCTTTATTTTTTCCTTTCTTATTTGGGTGTCTTTTATTTCTTTATCTAGACTAATTGCTCTAGCTAGAACTTCTAGCACAATATTGAATAACAGTGGTGAAAATGAGCATCCTCGCTTATTCCTGATCTCAGCAGGAAAGCTATCAGTCTTTTATCAATGCTAGCTTTGGGTTTTTCACATATGCACTTTACCATGTTGAGAAAATATCCTAATAGTCCTAATTTTTGTAGTGTTTTTATCAAAAAAGGATACTGTACTTTGTCAAGTGCCTTTTCTGCATCAATCAAGAGTATCATGTGATTTTTCTTCTTCAATTTATTAATGTGGCTCATTACACTAATTGATTTTCTTGTGTTGAAAAACCCTTGCATATCTGTATAAAACCACTTGACCATGGTGTATAATTCTGTTAATGTGCTTTTGGATTCAATTTGCAATTATTTTTTTGAGGATTTTTACATCTATATTCGTTAGAGAAATTGATATGTAATATTCTTTTTTCATAGTATCTTTGGCTAGTTTTGGTATTAAATTGAGGTTGGCCTCACAGAATGAGTTTGGTAGCATTGCTTCCTGTTCAATATTTTGGAAGAGCTTAAGTAAGATTGGTATTAGATCATCTTCGATGATTGTTAGAATTCACTAGTGAAGCCAATTGGTCCTGGATTTTTCATCTTTGGGAGGCTTTTGATGACCGTTCCAATCTCTTTACCTGTGTTTGGTTTGTTGAGGCCTATTTCTTCTAAGTTCGGTGTAAGTTGTTCATGTGTTTCTAGGACTTTGTATGTCTCATCTATGTTGTCTAGTCTTGTGGCATACAGTTTTTCATAGTATCCTTTTATAATTCCTTTCATTTCTGCAGGGTCAGTGATAATATTCCACCTCTGATTTCTGATTTTATTTGTTAGCATCTTCTCTCTTTTTTTCTTTGTCAGTCTAGCCAAAGCTTTGCAAAATATGTTCATCTTCTCAAGAAAATACCTTTTGGTTTTGTTGA
This sequence comes from Tolypeutes matacus, assembly GCA_026826555.1. NCBI lineage: Eukaryota > Metazoa > Chordata > Mammalia > Cingulata > Chlamyphoridae > Tolypeutes > Tolypeutes matacus. Next base: position 1,804,826 of record JAKSZT010054180.1, read on the forward strand.
TTCTCTCCCTTATTATTTTATACTTAATTTCACTTATTTCTGCTCTGATCTTTATTATTTCTTTCCTTTGCCTTGTTTGAGATTAGTTTGCTTTTCTTTTTTAGTTCCTCCAGGTATCCAGTTAGTTCTTCAAATTTAGCTCTTTCTTCTTTTTTAATGTAAACATTGAGGGCCATAAATTTCCCTCTGAGCACTGCCTTTGCTGTGTCCCATACTTTTTTTTTTTTTTTCTTATTTTATCACCAGCATTCTAAAAACCAGACCTAGGGAGAAAAACTAAGTCTGGGGACCCATGCATGGTTTCTAATATAGCGAATGTTTAGCTTACCCTGATTATCACAGAATCAGGACAGCAAGAATATTTGCACATCCCATACATTTTGATACGTTGAGACTGGTTTTCATTTGTGTCAAGATATTTACTGAATTTTCTTATGGTTTCTTCTTTGACCAACTGATTATTAAATGTTGTATTGTTTAACCTCCATATATTTGTGAATTTCCCTTTTCCTATTCGTTATTGATCTCCAGCTTCATTCCATAATAATCAGAGAAAGTGTTTTGTAAAATTTCAAACTTTTAAAATTTGTTGAGACCTGTCTTGTGATCCATCATACTGTTTATTCTGGAGAAAGATTCATGAGTGCTTGAAAACATGTATATCCTGTTGTTCTGGGGTGTAAAGATCTATGAATGTCTTTAAGGCCTAGTTCATTTATCATATTAGTCAAGTGTTCTGTTTCCTTATTTTTCCTCTGCCTAGATGTTCTATACAAGGCTGGAAGTGGTGTATTGAAATATCCAACTACTATTGTAGAGACATCTATATCTCCCTTCAGTTTTACCAGTATGTGCCTCATGTATCTTGGAACACCCAGGTTAGGTGCATAAATGTTTATTATAGTTATTTCTTCTTGGTGAATTGCCCCTTTTGATAATCTGTAATGACCTTTCTCATCTCATAACAATTTTGAATTTAAAATCTATTTTGTCAGATATTAGTATTGCTACTCCAGATCTTTTTTGGTTACTATTTGCATGAAAAATCTTTTTCTAACCTTTCACTTTCAACATGGTTGTGTCCTTATATCTGAGGTGAGTCTCTTGTAAACAACATACAGATGGTTCATATTTTTCTATCCATTTGGTCAGCTTGTGTCATTTGAATGGGGAATTCATTCCATTAATGTTCAATATTTTTACTGTAAAGATATTACTTATTTAGTCCATTTTATCTTTTGGTTTTCTGTTTCATATCTTACTATTGTCTGTCTTTTAACCTTTAATTTACCCTTCCTAATAATCTTCATTTCTATACTCTTCTCCAAGTCTCTTGCCCTTGCTTTTTGCCTTTCAGACTGCAGCGTTCCATTTAGTATCTCTTGTAGATCTGCTCATTTGGTAACATACTCTCTCGGTTTTTGTTTGTGAAGACTGTAAACATACTTGTTTCTGAAGGACAGAATTCTTGGCTGGCAGTTTTTGTCTTTCAGTACATTAAATACATCATACCACTTTCTTCTTACTTCCATGGTTTCTTATAAGAGTTTGGCATTTTATTTTATTGAGGTTTGCTTGTATGTGATCCTTTGTTTTTCTCTTGCTGCTTTCAGAATCCTCTATTTATGTCTGATATTTGTTATTTTGAATAGTGGGCATCTCAGAGTAGGTCTATTCAGATTTATTTAGTTTGGGGTGTGTTGCCCTTCTTGGATATTGATATTTATGTCTTTTGTAAGGGTTAGGAAGTTTTCAGTCATTATTTCCTCAAATATTCTTTCTGCTCCTTTTCCGTTCTTTTCTTCTCCTGGGATACCAATAACATGTATGTTTGTGCATTTCACTTTGTCATTCAATTCCTTGAGTCATTGTTCCATTTTTTCCATTCTTTTCGCTTTTTATTCTCCTGTCTTCAAGTTCAGATGTTCTGTCCTCCAAGTCAATAATTCTGTCTTCCATCAATTCAAATCTGGTGTTATATGCCTCTAATGTATTTTAAATCTCATTCATTGTGTCTTCATTCCTATAAGATCAGCTATTTTATTTCTCATGCTTTCAAATTGCTTTTTTATGCTCACACAATGTCTTGTTAATATATTTTACCTGTTTAGTCATATTTTCCTACCTCTTTTTTAACTGATTCATGAGATTTGTGTGATTATCATTGATTAGTTGTTTTAAATCCTGTATCTCATCAGGTTATTTGGTATTTTTCTGTGGCTGGACCATCCCTTCCTGTTTCTTAGTATCACTGGTAATTTTTTCTGATGTCTAGGCATCTGATAATGTTGGTGAATTTGCTGTGACCATCAATTTCTCTTTCTTGCCTAGTGGTTTTGTTTCATGGCTATTCTTTGATTTTGGGTTCAACTGAATCTGAGTCTTTAAAATGGTCCATCTTAAGCATCAAAATCAGGTGAGGGACTCATTAGTGGGGCACAAATATTCTCCCAGACATTCAAGACAAGAAAGACCTAAAATTGTTTGTCTCCTTGCAGTTTTCTGGCTGGCCAGAAATGGTGCTGATGGGAGAACCTTTTCACAGATGTATATCTTTCAACCTCTCCTTACCTGTGATTCTGGCCTGGACAAGGCTGAGATTCAATGTGTGCTCTGCTGGCCAAATTCACTGAAAAGAAACTATTCTCCACCTTCTGCTGCACCCTCCCTCTTCCTAAGGAAGAAAATGTCTATTCCCCTCTATGGTGGCTATTGTAAGCCATGGATTTTATCCAGGCAGCAGGCTTGAGGGTGGGGGATGTGTGCTATTCCCAAAGGCGGCAGAGTTTAGTATCTGAGGTAAGTTGTTTTGGGTTCTTCATCTCTGTCTGTCTCCCTCTTGAGACTTGCACTGTCCTAGTCTGCTGATCCCTAAAGTAGGTCCCTCATACAGCTTTTTGCCCTTTTTCAATTGTTCTTGTGTGAGAATTGGGCCCTGCCTGGCTATTCTGATGCCATCATCCTGGATGTCCTCCGATAGCTAAACATTTTAGACAGAAAAGTTAATATGACAACAAACATTACTTCAAGCTATTAAAATAAGCCAATGGGAAATGAGAAAATTACTAATTTTACTTCAGTGCCTGAAATATTACATTATATCACGCTTAGAATTAGAAATTAACCTTATCTTCTTCTTAAGTATGTCATGGCATCCAGATTTTTAAAATGTTAATGAAAATTAAAAATTCTTGTAAATATATTATCAGCAATTATGAAGAGAAATATTGAACATATATACTAGTATTCTGCAGGCAGAAGTTAGGCCACTTCCTCCATGTGTGATATGTTGTTATCTCCTACACAAGGTGGGGTTTCTTCAGTTACAATAGCTTTAGTATCCTCAGCAGTACAGTCATCTTCATCAATACAAATATGATTATCCTAAAGATCCTGTTACCATGTAATTAGGAATCTTCCAAACTGAAGCCAGAAAAAAAGAGTGTGGATTAGTTGAGTAAGATGATCAGATCCTTCAAAGACTTATCATTCTTGTTAATCTCTGCCTTTTGCCTTAAGATTTCAATAATGAAATGATCAGGGTTGTTTGCCAGGTGTTTCTTTGTTGCCATATAATCCATTGATAAGTTGTCTCTGAGGGCTTATGATAAATTTTCCAAAAAAATTTTCATGATTTTGCAGAATTTTTTATCTATTCCTCTTTTTTTTTTTCTTCATCTTCTAGAATTTCCAATACTTCTTTGGTGAAAGAGACTAATATCTACTGCTCAAATCCCTTCAGCTACTCCACACAGTACTCATTGATAGTCTCAGTCACATAGATAACTTTAAGCCATGTTTCAGAATATGCTCCACAAATGCCCAGCTTACAAACTGGTCCTTGGTCTTACCAGTATTGTTATAGGTATTCTACTTGTTTTCCTTCATCTGGTGCTGTAGTCCTCAAGAAAAACCATATCATCACTAGAAGCAGACATATAATCTCTTAATAGCTCTGAGAGCTTCTTACAATTTTGAGTCTTCATGTATTCCAGATTAATATTTTCAGATAACTGCTCATAAAACTTCATGTAGTTCTCTTTATTTTTTGTCAGTTCAGTGAAGAATGCTTTTTGAACAAGTTCTTCACAATAACTTCCAAAATTTTGCTTTGTTGCAACATCTCAAGCAAAGTAATTACTGGGAGATCCTCAGAGTCCACTATACCTCTAATTGAATGCAGGGATTAGCTCTTGCAATTATCCATGATGAAAACTCTGCATCCATCAAATTTATTGTTGTTCTTATTCTTTCTATTTTCAAACTGTTCAAAGAGAGCACATCTTGGGAAAGAGAAAGGCCCTTAATTGCAATTCTACTTCAACTGAAAAATACTTCATGACCAAGTAATCTTGCCAGTAATTGGTCAAATTCTGATGGAATTCTCCCTATTCTTCTTTAATCATATTGTCAACATCTCTGGTCCAGAGAGACTTTGCTCAGTTCTTCTTAATCAATGTACTTCCTCTTCTTCTTGTCACCAGCCTTCTTTTCTTCTACTTCTTCTTTAAAACCAATATCTTCTATTTCCAGCGTGTCTTAGACTCATTTTCCTCCTTTTTCCCTCTTTATCTTTCTTTTCTTCAGCCTCTATATCACTCACTTCTTTGTCACATTCTGCACAGAAAAAGTAATTGGATAGTCAATAATATGAGAATGTTTCCTCTTCACAATCTCCATTATTCTTTTTTTCCCCTGAGTACTCAGTTTGGTCTTCTTTAAGATGCAAAATAACCTTTGTTCCATGACTCATGGTTTCACATGTGTCAGTCTTAACTGAGAATCACATTCCTGCTGAAGATACCCAGGCATTCTGCTCTTCATCATGTTTGGTGACCAACCAAACATTCTCAGCAACTAAATATGCAGAATAAAACCCAGCACCAAATGGGTCAATCATAGAGATGACTGCACACATCTACAAAGCTTCCATGAATACCTTGGCCCAAGACTTGGTGATAGTACCAAGATAATTGATCAAGTCAGCCTTGTCATTCCAATTCTAGTCTTCACATTAGGAAAGGTTTAATCTTGTTTATTTTTAATGAGATTAAGGTGTAACTCTTTCCCAGAGTATAGTACTGGGATCTGTCAAACTTTCATATCTGATTTCGTTCAGAGCATCTGATGTATTTGAAAGAAGTTCCCTCAAGGATCATTTTGCTCAAATGGAAAGTACTGATGAACAATGTTATCAACTGGGTGATTTTTGCCTGAAAAGCAAATGTCTCAAATTCTTCCTCCTCCATCAGTTGGTCTTGGGTCTGGGTTTCCTCAGGCAATTTGGCTAAGGGAACACAGTATAGGAGAACCAAGACACAGAAACAATTGACACCTCATTCATTGGACATGTAGAGGTGGCCTGCCCAGGGTGCAAGAAGTATTACAGAAATCACCTGGACCTACCATAAAAACCCCCCAAATCTTCAGAGTTTTATATATTTTACTAAGAGATTGCATAAGAAATTTCTGTATAGTTTTAAAATTAAATTCCTTTTTTTCACAGAAAAGTTGGGTATCTTTTCATTGATTGAAGGGATGGTTTCACTAACTTTTCTGTGAACTGTTAATTCATGTATTTGGTCCACTTTTCTTCTTGGATCTTGGACTTCACTTATAATTTTAGTTTTATTAAAGTAAAAGGATACAAATATGGAAAAACCAAAAGAAGAGACTTATAGCGAAAGGCTGGGAGGACTCTCCACTCTCCTGGGACATAGTAGGAGACTCATATATAATCAGTTTCCTTGTTCATATGTAAGAATATTTTCTTTATAAGGACAATTAGCTGTTTATCTTAGTTATGATTGATATTTACTTTTGCTACTTTATCAATTTCCTTTTCATTTTACTGTTGGTATTTGTTTCTTTTCACCATGTAGCACTATTTACATTTATGTAGTGATTTTTTTTCAATTTTTATGTCCTACATTTTAAAATTTGAGTCATAGTTAGAAAACCTTCCTTACACAAAATTATTTTAAAAAATTCTTAGAAATTATCTTATTTTTTATTTTTCTAAATATTTAAAACTTAATAACATTTAGAGAATTTCCTGCTATACTATGAAGTATTAATTAAAAAGTATGTTTTTCCTCAAAGGCTACCAAGTTGTCCCAATAGCATTTATTTTAAACAACACAATTCACTGATTTGTTATGCTATCTTTATTATATGACAAATTTTATTTTTGTAATTGAATCTTCTTCTAGACTTTGTCTTCTACGGCATCAGGAAATTCCTTGATTCATGCAAAATACTTTGCTATGCTAAATACAAGCCTGTAGAACTCTTTTTCAATTTAGCTACTTCTCGGTTGCTCATATGCAGTAGCTCAGGCTTGGCTGCCTTCTCACTCGCTTGCTGTCCTCCTACAAGTCTGGTTCCCTCATGAGACCTCTCTCCCACCTGCTGTCCACTCACCTTCCATGCTAACAGAATCATTGCTCCTTATACTTTGCAAGTAACTTGCATAAACATTCTCTATACCACAATACTATAAGTTTTCCTCTCTAAGCAATATTTTCTATTAGTAATCCTAAACTTTTAGAAATCACTATTTACTAAATAGTAGGAAGTAACATCTTAATTTTGATTCCAGTTATTTGGTTTCAAGCCAATATTCTTAAACAACCTCAGTGTTGGAAATAATTGTCTTACTCAGACTGGAAACTTGGAAGTGATAGATTTCTTTCTTGGCAACTTTCCCATTATTTCATCTACACTTACTCCATCATCTACTAAGTTTAGCTGATAGTATTTATCCTTAAAGATGAGTTTCAAAAGGGATGAAATCAGGGAAAGATGGCAAAATGCTGAAAGGAAAAAAGAATTTTTGCCTAATAATGAGAATCTTTGGTCAACAAATAAATTTTAAACTATATTTAATACATCCAACAGCTGACACATAGATTGTCCAGGTTGCCGTGAAGCAATCAATTATTGACTATATAATTTACAGGTTATTATTTATGCTTTATTAGTAGTATATTTATTAGATCAGTTACAAATTCTGGCTCCTGACTATGAATACACACCTATTACAGAGGAAAGAATAAATAAAATATGTTTAGGAAAATGAGATGGAAACTCATTTCTAATAAGAGCAGTGAAACCATACAAAGTGTTCATAATAGATAATGTGAGAATTGAATTTGTGTCAATTTTGGATGGTCTCAAATGGTATTGCTCAGCACCATATTCATATCTAATAACTACAATATGCTGAGCACTTTATTCTCCATGAAAAGGGTGAAGAGAAAGATTATTTTGGGTAGAGTAAGAGCTAGCTGGGAAAAAATATATAAATCATAGGAAGCCAAAAAGATAGTTTCAATTAGAAATTTCAATGTGTCATGTGGATGGGATCCCATGGGGTGAGGGTAACTACTTTTTATTTAAAGAACACTTCATGTTCAGAGACAATAGAATATTCTGAAGGTGAATTGAATATATTTGAGGAAACAATTGGTTTCAACTAAAATAATTTAAATATTTAAGCTCTTTTCAGTGAAAGAACCAACATCATTCAAAATAAGAAAGGTAAATAGGAGCTAGTTTATGTTGATATCCAACTTTCCATGATATTTTCAAATTTGATATTATTTCAGAGTTTTTATTAAAGTATGTTCTACATATTTCTTAGTCTATTAAATATAATTTAAAATTGAATTTTTATATTAAATATATTACATCAATTTCAAAAAGTGAAACTTTGAAAAACTTAAAATTTTTGTAAATGTAGTAAAAATATTATTAAAAACTTCATTATGAATCAAGAGTTTGTAACATATAAATATTGGAGTTAAGTAGTTTTGCCTTGATATTATTTTAATAAGACATTGTTTTTAAGATGTACAGGAGATTGAACCCAGGAACTCATACATGCAAAGCAGGTGCTCAACCACTGGGCTGCACCCACTCACCCAATAAGACATATAAAGTAAAATAACCCATGGCATAAATTTACAACCTTTGGGGAATGGAAGAAAAGTTACTTTACTTTATAAAAGCAAATATTAT
>JAKSZT010054181.1:13137-24387 GCA_026826555.1 Tolypeutes matacus
ACACGGCCGTCCGGGCCGCCCAGGCCGCCCAGGGCCGCGTCCACACGGCCGTCCGGGCCACCCAGGGCCGCGTCCACACGGCCGTCCGCGCTGGGCTGGGCTCGCCCGGAGCCGCCCTTTGTGCCCTCTCAGCAGTGCCGCATGGTGGCGACGCTCCCTATCCCGTGCGCGTTCCGCTGTCTGCGCCTCCCGGGGCTGCCTCGCCTCCAGCCTGCGCCCTCCTGTCCAGGTGGTGGGCGGAGCCCCCCGTCTCGGCGCCCGCTGTCTCCCTGCCCCCCCGGTGCCTGTGGCTCCAGAAGCGGGGCCTTGGCGGGCGGTCCATGTCTGCTGCCCGTCCCCTTGCTCTGGGCGCGCTCTGTTGATTCTGCGGCGCGGGCGCCCTCTGCTGGCCGACTGCGGACCACGGGGCTCCGGGTCCTCCGGGATGTGGGGCGCTCCGGGTGTTGATGTCACAGGGGCAGTCCCGGGTCAGCTGGGTCACGGGGACGTGTGCTGTCTGGGCCGTGGGGGGGTCGTCTGGGCCGTGGGGGGCGCCCCCGCCCGCCCGCCTGAGTGCCGGTCTCCACCTGCAGGTCATCCAGCGGATATTCTACACCGTGAACCGGTCCTGGTCGGGGAGGATCACGTGCGCGGAGCTCAGGAGGAGCTCCTTCCTGCAGGTGGGCGGCCCCCACCCCGCCCGAGCCGGCCCCCACCCAACATCACAGCCCCCAGACCCCACCCCCAGAGCCCTTGCCTGGCCCCTGCGGCTTCTGAAATGGGAGCCAGCCCGGGACCCCAGCCCGGGGATGCTCCGTGCTCCCGGGACTCGCAGGGGCATTGGGGTGAGGGGCGGGCGCAGCCCGGCTCCTGTGTTGGCACCGCCTTGACCTCGACCTTGACCGACGGGGGCCTCAGGGAGACCAGGACCCCCAGCCTGTGAGCCCCCGGCCCGAGGCCTGCCCTGCTCACGGTGTCCCCCGGCAGAACGTGGCCCTGCTGGAGGAGGAGGCCGACATCAACCAGCTGACGGAGTTCTTCTCCTACGAGCACTTCTACGTCATCTACTGCAAGTTCTGGGAGCTGGACACGGACCACGACCTGCTCATCGACGCCACGGACCTGGCTCGGCACAACGACCACGGTGAGAGCCGAGGGCCAGAGGCCCCCAGGACCCGCTGACCTGCGGGGCTGGCCCCGACACCCGAGAGCCCCCCACAGGGATGGCCCCACGACCCGAGACCCCCACGGAACTGGCTCAAGACCCGAGACCCCCCCGACAGGACTTACCCACAGACCTGAGACCCCAAGGACTGGCCCCACGACCCGAGACCCCCCAGACAGGACTTACCCACAGAACTGAGACCCCCACGAGCTTGGCCCCGAGACCCCACATGCCCACCCTGCAGACCCCGGCCCTGCAGTCGCCTTCTCGCTTGTGTTCCGCGGGCCACGGGCCTTGAGGACTTGCTGCTTCCTGCGCAGGGCTGCCGGGGGCAGCGGGGAACAGGCTGTGTGGGCCTCCACGGCCGGCCCCTGGGGCAGGGGCTCCTCCGGCCGGCCGTCTTCTGGTTTCCTCCCAGGTGGCTCGGGGGCGCGTGCAGCTCTGGGCTCCCCTTGCCCCCAGGGCCGCGCCGAGTCCGCTGGGGTGAGCCTTGGCCCTGGGCCGCCCACAGGCTTCTCCACACACTGGGCCCTCGGTGGGTCTCTGGCCTGGGAGAGAGGACACCGTCCATCGTCTGCGCTCTGGGTTTCTTCTCCTCGGACATGCTCGGGGTCGTCCATGTCTGCATCGGGCTCTGGACAGCGCCCGTCGTCCCCTCTGGGTCTCCCCAGCCTCCGGGCTCTGGACAGCGCCCGTCGTCTCCTCGGAGTCTCCCCGCCCTGGACGTGCCCCGGCCTCTGGGCTGGATCCTTCGTTCTGAGGTCGTGGACACCAGATCTGAGCAACTCCGGAGGGTCGTTTCCCGCAGCTTCGCTCTTGAAACAGACGGCCGAGCGCGTTTTCTTCAGGAAGCTTAGATTCCCAGCCTCAGGGCGACCCGGCATCGGTTGATGGCGGCTGACGGAGGCGGCCCCTGCACCTGAGAAGCCACGTTCCGGCACGGGCTCGCTGCTCTCGGCAGGGTTTCCTGGTGCGCCGCCTCAAGCAGCGCCAGTCCCCAGCGTGTTTCCGGTTCTCTCTAGCCTGTCCTGGAAACCCGACCTTCACGGGAGGGTCTCGTGCTCGTGGGGAGGGGGCGGGGCTCTGAGGTGACCAGCATCTGCTCCAGGGGAGCAGCCAATGCTCTGCTGGGCACGTCTTCCCGGGCTCGTCCTTGCAACCTCGGAAGGTCACCCACGGACCAGGGACAGCCTCAGGCCCTGTACGGCTCGGAGCACAGGCAGCCTCGGTGGGGACAGACTGCGGACAAGCACAGACCACGGATGGCCCACGGGCAGCCACAGACCACACCACGGGTGGCCTCGGACCACAGCCTCAGGCAGCCACGACCTGGGACGGCGTCCACGCTTTAGGTCACAGGCCACGGATAGCCTTGGACCAGAGACCATGGACTGCCATAGGCCAGGGGTGACCTCCGACTGCGGACCCGGACGGCCTCGTGAGGACGAGCGCCTGCGATCGCGTGGATTCCACGGGCTTCCTGGCTCTGGGCTCGGTGAGCCGCCTGCACTCCTGCCCTGGCAGCGTAAATTCAGCGAGACGAGACGGCAGCGCATCCGTGCTTGGTGTCCTGCCGTGGCAGGAACCGCCTCAGCGTCGCCTCAGCGTCAGCCAGCCTCCATCCCACGGCTCCTGCGTGTCCACGGCTGCACCCGCAGCTGGCCACGGCGCCCGGGGCTCCCCTGCCGCTCTGGGTGGGCCGTCGTGTCAGGCGGGGCCGGGGCCTTGGCCAGAGCGTCCCAGGCCTCACGACCACGGGGAGGGCACAGCTGCAGGGTCAGGCTGCGGGCCGACCCCAGGCTGCGGGGCAGTCCCTCTGATCGCCGAGAAGGCCGCCCTGTGCCTCTTCCCCAGTAAACCCGCAGAGAGTCTCCTGTGTGGGGAGCGGCGCCGGCCTTGGCGGCTGCCCCCGAGGCAGCCATGGTGGGAGCGGGCTGGGGCCGGGGGGCCATGAGCCCTGGGGTGGCAGCTGCTGCCCGGTTGCTGGGCTGGGGGCTGTCTGCTCACTTACCCCGAGGCAGATGGATCTGAGGAGGGGGCGCCTGCCTTAGCCCCACCTCGCGGGAACCGTGCTTCCTGCTCCAAAGTCTCGCTGGCAAGGCATGAGGCGCGTTTGTGTTCACAGCCGCGAGCAGGGTGGCGGCCGAGCCTCCCCTGCCGGCGACGTGAGCTGCTCCCGCCGTCCACAGCTCGCCGGGCGCCCCCCAGCGGCGTTGCCCTTCCCTGCTTGGTCGCAGGGCCGGAACGAGCCCTGGCCTGGGTCTCGGGGCAGCAGAGGCGCGGCCATCGGGAGGGGCTGGGAGGGGCGGGCATGTGCAGGCGGCGTGGCCCGTGTCTGCGGCGAGACGCGGCCTGGGCGGGGCCGAGTGCGGGGCGCCGGCCCGTGGGCCCCCCTGACTGCACCACTTGTTTCCAGCCATCTCCACGAAGATGATCGACAGGATATTCTCGGGAGCGGTGACGCGGTGAGTCTCGGCGAGCTCCGCGGTTCCCCCCGTGTCCTCGTCCTGCCAGTGGAGTCTCCTGTGGGGGGTGTGAGCGAGGGCAAGCCCCTGGCAGCTCCGTGGGGCCGGGGCGGCCAGGCCTGCCCGGCAGAGAGGACCGTCCTCAGCATCCCCGTCCTGCGGGGCCAAGAGTGAGGAGGACGACGTGGTGAGCGACCGACGTGGGGCACCGCGGAGCGCTGGCTGACGCACCGTTTCCCGGGCCCCCACCCTGGGTCTCAGAGGCAGGCGCGTGCAGAAAGAAGGGAAGCTGAGCTACGCCGACTTCGTCTGGTTTCTCATCTCCGAGGAAGACAAGAAAACCCCGACCAGGTGGGTGCCGAGCGGCCCTGCCGCGCCGCGTGGCGTGTGCGACTCAGCGCAGCTGCCCTGCAGCACGGGCCGGCCCCGCCCGGGGCATCACGGCCGGCCACGGAGGCGTCCCGAGCTGGCTCTGTGCACCTTTGCCTCGTGTTCCCGCCACACCCAGTCCTAGGGACCCGCCCTCTGCTCACGTCCACGTGACATGCTTCTCGCGCACCAGCCATGGGCAGCGCTGCCGGGGTTAGCGGTGCGTGTGCTCCCCGTGCCCGGCCCTCACGGCCGCCGCCCCACCGCAGCATCGAGTACTGGTTCCGCTGCATGGACCTGGACGGCGACGGGGCGCTGTCCATGTACGAGCTCGAGTTCTTCTACGAGGAGCAGAGCCGCCGGCTGGACAGCATGGCCATCGAGGCGCTGCCCTTCGAGGACTGCCTGTGCCAGATGCTGGACCTGGTGAAGCCCCAGAGCCAGGGTGAGGCCCGGGGGCCGGGGGCCGGGGGGCGGCTTCGACCCGGCCCCTCACCGTCCTCGTGGGAGCCTGGAAGCGGGGATGCCGTGCCCACGCTGGGCGCCCTGGAGACCGGAGAACTTCCTGGGCCAGGACTGGACGTGGCCCAGTGCCCCAGGCCGGGAGAGGGAGGGGGTCCCTAAGCAGGCGCTGTGTCCGGTCCTGCCCCCACGTGGTTCCCTGTCCCCCCACGCCCCTGGCCTGGCTGCGTGGGGGCCTGGAGCCATCTCCATGGCCCAGCCTCTGCCGCCGGCGCCGCGTGTGCTGGTCTCGGGCTGCTGCCAGGGGCGGGCGCAGGGCGGGGCGTCAGGCACACGATACGAACGTGGAAACGCAGACCCCACACGCGCCGGCCCGTCATGCTCAGCCTCCGAAGTGTTTCTTTTCCGCAGGGAAGATCACCCTCCACGACCTAAAGAAGTGCAAACTAGCAAACGTGTTTTTTGATACGTTTTTCAACATTGAAAAGTACCTCGACCACGAGCAGAAAGAGCAGATGTCCCTGCTGCGGGTGAGCGTCCCCGGCCGGGCCCTGTCCCTGTCCCCCCTCACCTGCCCCGGCCCCGTCCCAGCCATTACGTGTCTCTCACCCAGGAGGGCGACAACGACAGCCCTGAGCTCTCAGACTGGGAGAAGTACGCTGCCGAGGAGTACGACCTCCTCGTGGCCGAGGAGGCTGCTGGAGACCCCTGGGACGACGGGTGAGGAGGGGGCTGGGTGGGCTCCTCCCCACGCAGACGGCCTTCCACACAGATCTCTGTCGGGGTTGCGTGTCCGGCCGCCCCCAGTGCTGTGTGGCCACTGGACTGAGCCAGCCAGGCCGCCCCCAGCCCCCACCCGGGAGGGGTCCCTGCGTGGACCTGGGAGCCTCTGCAGCTGCAGCCCACGGGACCCCGGCCCGGAGGCCGTGTGTCTACACGTGGGCGTGTGCAGTGTGGGCACGTCTGTGGCCTGCGTGCTCCGGAGCAGGTCTCTGGAAAAACACATTTGCTAGTTTGCATTTCTCCAAGTCGTGGAGAGAAACTTTCCCTGCAGGAAGAGCAGGGGCAGGGGCTGGGCACAGCCCCCTCGTTACCCACCCACCCCGACTTGGCGCCTCTCTCCAGGCCGGGGCTGCCCTGGCTGCCTGAGGGGCCGGTTCTGGTCGGCGGGGGCGTGGCCCTCCCCAGGGGCTCTGCACCCTGATCGCGGCCCTCCCCAGGGGTCTGTGGCCCTCCCCAGGGGCTCCGCGCCCCGACCGCGTGCAGGGAGCGCCCGGCCCGAGGCGGCTTCTGGCCTGTCCGCTCGCTAGGGTGGCTGTGGCCTCCCAGGGCTCAGGCTCCCAGAAGCGGACGCGGCGTGGCCGAGCACGCAAGCCGGGGCGCAGCCTCGAGACCTCTGAGGTCTAAAACCTTCCAACTGAGCCTGCGGCGCCAGGCCCGCGTCTGCGCCTGGGCAGCGGAGGGCGGACTTTCTCCACCAGCTGCCGGACGGGCCCAGCACCTAGGGACGCCCGACAGGAGCCCGGACCCGCCCTTCACCGTGGGAGGGCGGGAAGCCCCTGTGGCACGGGGCCCAGAGGGGCCGGGGTGGCTGGCCAGACGTCCCCCCCACTGCCTCAGTGTCCCCCTCACCACGTGGACGTCCCTCCTCCCGTGACCTGAGTCCACGGCACGAGCCCCGTGTGCATCCGTGGCGCCGTTAGGGAGACGTGGTCTCCGCCTGGGGCTCAGCTGCTTCCCCTGACCCTGGCCGTCCTGCTGCTCCTTGGTGAGGCGCCTTCGTCCTGGCCCTGCTTCCGGGTGTTTTGTTCTCCTGTTGCGCAGCGTCACGGGTTCTCGTTACGTGGAGGACGCACGTCCTTCACCGGGAGGCGGCGTGGCCGTGGCCTCCCTGGCTGGCAGGAGGGCGCCGCGCTCAGGTCCGAGGAGCTGCAGGGACCGGGCGCCTTCGGGTTTCCCCGCTGCCTTCTGCCGTCTAGGAAACAGCCTGACCCACGGCCACACGGGCGCGCCTAGGCGCCTTCTGCCGGCGCGCGTCTGGCCCCGGGAGGCGCGCGTGCGGACGGGCTCGCTTCCCGCCTCTGAGCGTCCAGGTGTCAGGGCCCTTTACAACCCCTTTTCTCGCCTCGGCGCTTGTGGAGACCCACTCGGCGCGACCCAGGCTCTGCCCTGAGGCTTCCTCTGGTGCCTCGACGCTCATCTCGGTGGCGCCGTCCTTGCGTTCCGGGACAAGCCTGCCCGGGCCAGCGTGTGTCCTCACGAGTCGCTGGACGGCATCGCGGGGCTCCTGGGTCTGCGCGGCGGGGGCCTCGCCGCGCCGTCTCCCCTCTCGTGACCCCCTTGTCTGGCTCTGACCCCGCGCGCCGCTGTCCTTGCAGGGCGAGCCGGGGAGGAGCTCCCGGGGAAGTGACGTCAGTTCCTCCCGGGATCTGGGCGTCCTCTGCCGGGAGGCGCCTGTTAGCTCCACGCGGTGTCGGGTGCGTGCGGAGCTGCAGACGCCGAGTACGACCGGCTCTTCCCGCGCCGCGCGCCCCGGCAGGCTGTCTCCCGGCTAGACGTGGCCCCAGCACCCCACACGGGACCCCCCGAGACACAGCAGGGCACTCAGCTGCTGGCCGCGGAGGGCTTCTCCGCGTCGCCAGGATTCTGGGGGTGGGTAGCGCTGAGGAGGGGCCACCCGAGGCGGCTTTTGCCAGAAGCTCAGGGACCCGAGAGATGCGGGCACCGTGTGGGCCGCCGCGGCACGGCCGGGCGCCGGCGCCTTTCGGAGCAGCCGACAGGCCTGCGGCTCCGAGGACGCCCAGATCGAGGCGCCCTCCGGCTCGTCGCCTTCGGCGTCTGGCTGCTCCGTCCGGGCTCCCTGGGCTTCCCCTCCTCTCTCCGCGGCCACCCCGCGCACAGCGGGGTCCCACCCGCTCGTCAGAGGCCCCTGCCGGCTCTGGTTGAGGGCTCGCCCGCGGCGGCAGCTTGAAAACCTCAGTTTCCGGGTCCACGGAGGACTCGGCCCACACAGCTCACTGTCCTGTGGCGCGTCGGGCAGCTGTGGCTTGTCCGCTGCATCCCGGCCCCACCAAGGCCCCCGGGCCCGTGGCTCCCGCCCCCCGCCTGGGCGGACGCCCCGACCCTGCACGTGAGCAGGCGCCGGCCTGGGCCCCTCCCGGCTCCACCGGCACCCGGCTGAGGGCGCCAGTCGGCGAGAGGGCGGCGTGTGGCTGCGCGCTTACGCCCTCGCCCTTCGGCGGCCCAGCAGGGCACTCAGCAGGCGCTGGGACAGCCGAGGCATAAGCGGCTGATGGGGGCCACGGCCAAGCGCCCTCCACCTGCGGAGTTTGGAACGGAAGCGCCCAGTGCCCCACCCACGCGGCTCCCCTGTGTCCACACTGACCGGCAGGACCGGCCCACCCTGACCACTGGCGCCGAGACGGGCCGCGGGGTCTGTGCAGGGCTGGAGGAGCGGCCGCCCCAGAGGAGCTCGTGGCTCCAGGAGACGCGGCGCCGTTGGCTTCCGGTGCAGCTCGACGCGGACGCCACCGCGGGGCTCTGTCTCCGTCTCGGCGCCACGTCCCCTCGGGAGCGCCTTTTACGTAACCGGGGAGCCTCCTAGGGCTGACGCGGCCGCGCTCAGTCGCGCTCGGGCCCATCCCGGGGCTTTAAACACACGGCCGGGGGGGACACGGCGCCCCCCAGCCCCTGCCGCGGGGTGGGGGGGAAGGGACACCATGGCTGCCAGCCCTTGCCAGGGGTCCTGCGGTGGGTCTGCGGCTCAGAGGCTCTGCCGAGAGGCCCTGGGCGGCCGAGCACTGCGTGGCCTGAGCCGTGGCGGCCCTCGGGCTCCCTGGGCAGCCCCTGGCGTTGGAGCCCCGGCCCTGAGAGGCCCTGGAAGTCCCCACGTGAGGGGGGGTCCCGGGGTGGTCCTGGACCTGGTGAGGGTCTCCGTCCTCCCGGGTTGGTCCTTAGGAGCACAGAGTTCGCTCCAGGGTCGTGGTGGGAGGGGCGATGCCCCGGGGTCTCTTCTCACCGTCCCCGACATCGGCTCAGACTCGTCCGCGGGGCCCACATGGCACCGGACACTGCGCTGCCCGTGCGCGCCGCGCTGCCCTCGTCCACCCCGGCCGAGAGGCGGAGCCCCGAGGAGCCCCCGCCGGGCCCGGGAGCCGGGCGAACGCGCCTCCTCACGCCGCGCTTGTTGCAGGTACGAGGCCGAGCTCAGCCCCGTGGACCCAAAGCTGCGCGGGCTGCGCTCGCCGCTGGAGCCGCGGCCGTTCCCGGAGGCGCCGCCCGCCCCGGGCGACGTGGACCTGTACGGCTGCGAGGACGAGCTGCAGCTGCTGTGAGGCCCCGCCGTCCTCGTGGACAGCGCGTGTGCGGGAAGGGGAGAGCGCTATTTATTCCAGGCGTGAGCCCCTCAGGGCCGGTCCCCGCGCCGGGTGCGCAGAAGCTCGCGGGGACCCGAAACTCGCTGCGCAGCCACCGGCCCCGTGGGCCGCTCCCTGCGGGCCGAGCTCCGCGCGGGCAGAGCCGGGCACTGGAGACGCGCGTAGCGGCGCCACCAAAGTTTGTTGTAGCGTTTTCGTGTAAATGTGCAAAAACGTGTTGTTTTTACCTGCTGTGTAGAGCGGCTTAAACGCGTTTTACGAGACCACGTTTGTATTTTCAAATAAAGACTCGAGTTTCCACTGGAGTGTTCGAGGGGCGGCCGCTTGGGGTCGCGGCAGCAGAGGGGGGGGAAGCGTGACCCGCGGAGGAGGCCTGGAGCCCCCCGGGCCAGGGCGAGCGCCTGCCCCTGGCGGCCCCTGAGCATGCGCAGCCCCTGCAGGCGCCTGGGGACCACCTCAGCCCTCGGGGCGCCACCGACCAAGCCCCTCTGTCGAGGAAAAGCGGAGCACACGGCCGTGGCCTGCAGAGGAGACTCGGCCTCCTGACGAGAAAGCGGGGAGCAGCCCCTCCCCGTGCTCCGAGGACGCGGCCAGGGGCCCCCACACAGAGCGGGTCCGCCCGGCCCCCGGGGTCCCTCACGGTGCGCGGGGAAGTTCCTGCAGAAGCAAGAGGGCTGCGGGGGAGGGCGGGTCCACCGGCATCTTCACACCCTCGGCCGCGCCCGCCCACCCAGCCTCGTGCCCACCCAGCCTCGCGCTCCCGAAACTTCCGACCAAGACCGCTGAGAGGCCCCGGCCCGGGCACCCGGGTCTGTGCACTGACAGGGGCGCGGGGGCCCCACAGGGCGGGGGACACGGTACCCAGAGCAGCTGCAGAGACCCTGCGCAGCCACACGCGGCAGCCCCACCCGACCCCCGTGCCGGCGCCTGAGGGGTCCCAGAGCTGCGGGTCAGAGGGCAGCCAAGGCCGCTCTCCACCCCCCCTCGCTCCCTAGCTCGATGCGGGCAGGGAACCTGCGGGAGGGGGCGGGTGTAGCCCGAAGGGCGCCAACCGCGTCTCCACCCCGCGGCCAGGACCTGCAAGGGGTCTCAGGGTGGGCCCCTGCCCGCGACGACCCTCCCCTCCCGCCCACCAGCGCCGCCTTCTCAGGGGGAGCTGTCGGGTTTCTCCACGGACGCGACTCCACGGCGAAGGCGCCCGTGCGCAGGGGGCGCCGCAGCGGAGCCCCCGCAGCTGCCGCAGAGGCCACACCCCGCTCCACGGGAAACGGAACGTGCAAGACCCGCAGCAACAGCCCCTCCCACAGGGGTCCTGAGACCCCTGGCCCCGAGGGCTTGCGTGCCAGGAGCAGCCGACCCGCCCCGGAAGGTTCCGGAAGCCCCGCGCAGGCCCTGAGGACAGCCCCCTGCCCTCGGGCTGGAACAGGCTCCGAGGTAAGTGGCGAGAACCTCACGGAGCTGCCCGGAAGTGGGGCCATGTGGGGCCGACAAGGAGGGCAGACAGACAGCCGGCACGGCCCCAGGACGCCCTCGCCTCTGTGGGGTCCGCCCCAGCCAGGGGTCGCTGAGGAGGAGCTGGGGGGGGGGGCAGGAGGGGAAGCGGGGACAGCCCGGGCCGGGGGGCGGGGCCCGGAGCAGCCCTTCCCCGCGGGCAGCCCTGCGGCCCCGGAGACAGAGGTCAGGGTGGGCGGTGGGGTTCACGAGGCGACCCCCAGGGCTAAGGGAGGGGGAGGTGGGCGGCAGAGGCCCTCGTCTCACGCCCCCCCCAGGTCGTGCAGACGCCACCGTGCTCCCAGCCCCCCCACGCCACACACAGCCCCTGCCCCCACCCCGCGCCCCGGCGCCCCGATGTCCTGCAGGGCCTCGAGCAGACGGGCGGGGGGCCTTCAGCGGGGGGTGCGGAGGCGGGTGGGGAGGGGCCCCTCCCTGGAGTGCTCCCCCAGGCACCCCCGGCCCACACGCTGCGCAGACCCCAGCCAGGGTCGCAGCCCAGCCGCCTGCCCCGAGCCCCCACCTACCCCCAGCCGCCGCCCCGTGGGCACCCACACGCCCCGCGCTCCGACTCGGGGATCCCGACCTGAAACTCGAGAGCCCCAGAGGAGCAGGAAGCCGAGGTTGGGGGGCGCTGTCCGTTCTCGCCTCGCACCGGCACCTCGGCAAAGGCCAGGCCCTTCTGCTGAGGGGTCACACGTGGGGACAGGCAGGAGGCGCCACTGCAGCGCACCTGGGGGTCAGGTGCATCTGCTCTATCTACATCTCAGGTGCGCAGCGTTCCTGACCTTTAGCAGGCCGAAGCCCAGGGTAAGAGCAAAGCAGTGCTCCAGGTGCTCGATGGGGGCTTACCTGAAGCCACAGGTGTCCAGGTGCCTCTGGTAAACCGCAGAGGCAGAAGGGTGGCGGCTGCCCCGTCCTACCCCCCCTTCCCCCCAGGTCT
>JAKSZT010054181.1:51698-74020 GCA_026826555.1 Tolypeutes matacus
GTGGTCTGGGCGGAAGCCCCCTCCCCTCCCTGCTCAGGTGGTCTGGGTGGAAGCCCCCTCCCCGCTCAGGGTTGAATGGTGAATCTTCCTTTGTCTTTGGCTGTTGTGATAAATACCACCCGGGGTTGGCTAAACAGCAGGAATTTACTGTGCCCTCGTTTTGGAGCCTACGGCCCAGCCCTGAGGTATCGGCACGTCCAGGCTCCCCCAGAGCCGACAGCGCTGGGGTTCGGCTGCCGTCATCCCTGGTCCTTGGCCTGTGCCTCTGCCACCGTCTCTCTGCTCATGCCTCTGCCACCGTCTCGCCATCTCTCTGCCTGCGCCTCTGCCGCCGTCCCTGGTCCTTGGCCTGCGCCTGCCCTTCTCTCGCCACTCACTTCTACCGTCTCCCTGGGATCTCTGGCTCGGGTTTCTGCTGAGGCCTCTGGTTATGTGGACTCAGCCCGCCCTGGCTCAGCTGGGCCGTCCCACAACTGAAAGTATCGTCTCCGGAGGGCCCTGTTTACGGCAGTGCTCACCCATGGACATGGATTTGGGTTAAGAGCGCACCTTGCTGGGGTCACCGTCCACCTCCCACCCCTGCCGGCCTCCTGGGGGACCCTGGGTCACAGCCCTTTCACGACAAGGAAGCGTCCTCAGCCCCCTTTGTTTTCACACTGGTGGCCCATCCCGGTCGTGGGTGAGGGCGATGCCGCGGACTCCGCCCTCCAAGGCTCGAGGCACCTCCTGCAGTGTCCAGCCTGCTGGGCGGGGATCCCCAGCGTGGGCCCCTCCCGCCCCCCACACAGCCTGCCTGGGCACCTCCCGCCCCCCACATAGCCTGCCTGGGCCCCAGCATGGGCCCCTCCCGCCCCCCACACAGCCTGCCTGGGTCCTTGGCCTGGGCCCCTCCCGCCCCCCGACAGCACCCCACAAGGGCAAGGCCACACGTCTGCTCACCCTCCCCGTGGAGCCGCCGGCTTCCTCGCCCACACCTGGAGCTGAGGCTCGGGCTCCTTGCAGGAGGCTGCCTGCAGCTGACCAGCCCCTCCTGTGTCCACACAGGTCGAGCCTCAGGCACGGCGCCCCTCACCTGCACCGGCGAGGAGGGGGCTCTCGCTACGTCATGGGCTCAGGTAAGGCGTGCTGTGCCCCGGCGTCTGAGGGTGCCCCCCGGCATCTGAGGGGCCCCCCCCCGGCGTCTGAGGGCGTCCCCCGGCGTCAGTGCTTGTCACTCGGCGTCTGGGTCATGGCTCAGCCTCCTTGGCTGCCCGTCCCTCGGTGTTTAATGCCTTGCCTCAGTGTCTGAGGGCGTCCCCCGGCGTCTGAGGGCGTCTCCCGGCGCCTGAGGGCCCCCCCGGCGCCTGAGGGCGTCCCCCAGCGTCTGAGGGGCCCCCCGGCGTCTGAGGGCGTCACTGGTGCACAGGGTGGAAGGCTAACGGCAGCCCCCTCAGACATGCAAAGGCCCGAGACTGTGAGCGCTGAGCGTGGGCTCGGGTCTGCCGTCAAGACACGGGAGGGTGGCGGCGCCGTTCCCAGGGCTGCCGGAACAAACTACCACAAACCAGTGACAACACCGCAGGACGGCGCGCGGCTGTGGCTCAGTGGCTGAGCGCCTGCTTCCCGCCTACGAGGGCCCAGGTTCCATCCCCAGCGCCTCGGGAAAAAGGCAATGGGGGAAAACCACGCAAGTGCCTCCTCACTGGGTGTTGGGCCTGGACGCCTGGAGCCACGGCAGCAGGGGCGAGGGAGGGAGCTCCCGCCCCTGAATCTCCTGCTGGCCGCGGCCGTCCCCCAGCCGGGGGCGCATCGCTCGGCGCCCGCCTCCCCCTTCCTCCGTCTTCCCAGCGTCTTCTCCCTCCAGGACGCCTGTCCTTGGACTTAGGGCCCCAGATAGCCCAGTGTGGCCCCACCTTGAGCTCCTTCACTCGGCCACATCTGCAAAGACCCTTTTTCCAGATAAGGCCGAGTCGCAGGTGTCGGGGGCTGGAAGGCGGCTGCGGCTTTTCAGGGTCACCGCAGAGCCCATTGCCCCCGTCGTGACGGGGGTTCCTTTGAGGCTCTGCTCGGGCGTCCGCCTTCCCCACTGTGGAGGGGGCGCCCCACGGCCTCGCGGGAGCAGGGAGCAGGGCAGGCGGCCCCCGCTGCGGGCAGCCCTTCAGGAACGGGCCGGCCGTGGCTGCCCGGGAAACTCGCTCTGGCTCCCTGCCGCGGCTGGCGAGAACGGACCTCTCCCGTCCCCCCACGATGCCCTCGGGCTCAGCTGCTGTGCATCCTCATTCGGTTTTGCTCTCCAGCTTTACTGTCTCGGCTGCTTGCAGGAGAATCTTTCATGCAACTGCAGCAGCGTCTCTTAAAAGAGAAGGAAGTGAAGATTAAGAAGGCCCTGGAGAAGCTGAAGAAGAAACGACAGATTCTGCGAAAGGAGCGCGTGAAGAGAGAGTTTCCCGTGATCTCCGTGGTGGGCTACACGAACTGCGGTAGGAGAAGCTCCTGGAAGTGAAATATGGCGTTCCCCAGATGGGAAACGCGTTCGGAGAATCCACCGTGCACCCTGGGGTTACTGAGGGTAGCTGGTAGCCGGGAGGGGCTGGGGGACTCCTCCATCCTCCGCGTGGAGGGGCCCGTGCCACCGTGCAGGAGTCTGTCCCATCGCTGGGCCCGACGCTGGGCTGCGTGGCTCTCTCTTCCCTTCTGAGTAGGGGAAGGTTGGCTTAAACGATTAAAATCTATTTAAGTGAGCGGATGTGGCTCAAGTGGTTGAGCACCCGCCTCCCACATAGGAGGTCCTGGGTTCGGTCCCCACTGCCTCCTGTAAAAACATAAACAGGCAAAAGAAACGAAAAAACCAGCCCAGGGGAGCCGGTGTGGCTCAGTGGTTGAGCACCGGCTTCCCACACACGAGGTCCCAGGTTCAATCCCCGGCCCCTGGTTCCTCAAAAAAAAAAAAAAAACCTATGTAAAGTGGATCTTTTCCTAGAAGAGCGAAAGCCCCTCGGATTTTATACGTTTAAACCGCACTGAATCCTAGGCTGTGCCTTGAGGTGCATGTTAAGCGGAAGACGGGCATGTCGCTCAGTCGCAGCCGTATCAGTTTCCCGGAGTCCTGTGGCTCGTACCGCAGGCGGCTGGCTTGGCCCAGCAGGAGCGCCTTCTCCCCCGGCCCCGGAGGCAGAGCCTGACGCCCAGGGCTGAGCAGGGCTGGTTCCCGTGGGGCCCCAGGAGGCCCCTTCCCGCCTGCTCAGCCTCCGCGGCCCCGGCCCACTCGTCACCTCTGCCTCCGCCTTCCCGCGGCCGCCTCCTGCCTGTCTGCCTGTGCCCCTCTTACAAGGGCACCGTCGCCTCGGGCCTCGGCCCGCCCACCTCCAGCGCGCCCTCCTCTTTAGCCACATCGCTGAGGTCGCACCGTGAGGCAGCACAGTGTCTGGGGGACCCCGTTCCACCCCAGCAGTTACAGAGCACTGAGAAGGCGCAGGCGCTGCTGATAAACGGAGCAGAGCAGCCCCCCGAGCTCCTCTGCGACCTTCGTTTGCTGATCACGCGGGCACAGCCCCTCTCCATGGCGCCCGATGAGCACGGGTGCGAGGGAAACCGAGTCCCGTCCTCGGGGCTCCTGGTCGTGTCAGAGAAAGGACAGGCACCTTCGCAGCCCAGTGCTTCGCCTGAGGAAGCACCGGCCTTAGAATGTGTGTCTCCTCCCGGGAAGCCCACCTGCTCTCCAAAGCTTAGGTGGAGCTGCCCCTTTCACAGGGCGGCTGCAGGCGGGCGGGCGGGCGGGCGGGCGGCACCTCCCCGGCTCCGCGTGGCCTGCGCCTGCGCACCGGGCTCCGCCGAGGCCAGCAGCCCACCACAGCAGTTCTCGGGTTCTTAAATTCCCAGCTCGCTTCCTCGGGAGCTTCCCAAACCTCCCCAGGCCCAGCGAGTCAGCGCACGCGGCCTGTTCAGGGCAGAGGCCGCTCCCAGGGCGCCCGGCCCGAACTCGGGAAACAGCTCTCAGTCTCCAGGGGCCTCCCGGGCGCTTCCTCTGGGCCGCCTCCGCCCAGGCCCTGGGGACCAGCTGCGGCCCTCGCTGCGGGGCCGGGCCGCAGAGCAGAGGGCTGCCCCTGGGGCCCACCCCGGCTCGCAGGCCCCCCGCCCGGCCTAGCGCGGCCCCCTCGCCGGCACAGACGCTCGGCCTGCGTCGGTTTTGCCTGAGAGCAGGAACGGCTCCAGCGGCGTCCCTGTCCAGTGCCCGGCCAGTGGCCTGGGAGGCCAGGGGAGACCCAGGAGCCGTGGGCCACACTTGTCCGCCCGTCCCAGGGCCGCAGAGCCACGCGTGGACACAGGCGCGACCCGGCGAGTGAGCAACACGTGCGGCAGCGTGTCCACCTCTGACCCGCTTTCTAGGCAAAACCACGCTGATCAAGGCCCTGACGGGAGAGGCGGCCATGCAGCCCCGGGACCAGCTGTTCGCCACGCTGGACGTCACCGCCCACGGCGGCTCGCTGCCCTCGCGCACGCCCGTCCTCTACGTGGACACCATCGGCTTCCTCTCGCAGCTGCCGCACGGCCTCATTGGGTCCTTCTCCGCCACCCTGGAGGACGTGGCGTGCTCGGTGAGTGCGCGGGCGGTGCCGCAGGGGCCAGCTGTGCTTCCGGGGCAGGACCCGGGAGCCCCGAGGGGCCCGGGGCGTCGGAGCGGAGGCAGGAGTTCCTGGCCCCCGCGCCCGGAGGTGGCCCCTGCACGTGCTCGCCGAGGCCCGAGGCCAGGTCCTGACGCAGGCGCCCGTGCGCCGTGAGGTCGGGCAGAGAGGGGAGACGGAAGCGGCTCCCGGGGCGGCTCCTGCCCGCCCTGCTGGGCGCCCCAGCTCCTGACCGCGGGGCCGTGAGCTCTCCCGAGTGAAAGTCGCCTGGGTACAGCGCGCCTCGTAAGGGGGCGGCCCTGGGCGCACTCGCAGCCGCTGTCTGTTTCCAGAGCCTCCCCACCCCCCCCAGAGCAGCAGCAGCCCCGCTCCTCCCCTCGGCCCAGCGCCCCTTCCCCTCTGTCCAGGCTGCGTCCTGCCGCTCGAGTTTCCCATCCCAGGTTTCCCCTCCGGGTGCAGTCGCACAACACCTGTCCTTTCGTGTTTGGCAGCGTTCCCCCCCCTAGTCCTGCTCGGACGTGCTCCCGGGCAGGGTCTCCCCCCAGTCCTGCTCGGACGTGCTCCTGGCAGGGTCTCCCCCTAGTCCTGCTGGAATGTGCTCCCGGGCAGGGTCTCCCCCCAGTCCTGCTCGGACGTGCTCCCGGGCAGCGTTCCCCCCACAGTCCTGCTCGGATGTGTTCCCGGGCAGGGTCTCCTCCCAGTCCTGCTCGGACGTGCTCCCTGGCAGGGTCTCCCCCCAGTCCTGCTCGGACGTGCTCCATGGCAGGGTCTCCCCCCAGTCCTGCTCGGACGTGCTCCCGGGCAGCGTTCCCCCACCCCTTACCCTCTCCTTCACTCCAGGCAGGACCCTGCACTGCCAGCTTTCCCGTCCCCAGTGACCTTGATTCTAGAATCTGCCTCTTCGTCTGTTGATGGACACTGGGCGGCCCCCACCTGTCGGTCACGGTGGCTAATGCCGCTGTGAACGTTGTCGTGCCGATGCCTGCAGACCCCTGGTGAGCCTCCGCTGCCCGCTCTTTGGGACACACTGAGCACTGGGGTTGCCAGGCCACACGGCGGCTCAGTACTGCACTTTCGGGGGAGCCACCAGGCCGCCCTACGTCCCGCCAGCAGCGAGGGAGGATCCCCGTTTCCGCACTCCCTCTCCAGTGCTGTCCCGCTTGTTAAGTAGCAGCCATCCTGACGGCTGCGAGATGGCGTTCGGATGCGCACTTCCCTGCTGCCTCTTCCCACGTGCTTTCTCGCCATTTGTATGTCGTCTTTGGAGAGATGTCTGTTCAGGTCTTCTGCCCGTTTTTAAATTGTGGTTTTTGTTTTTTTGTCGTTGACTTGTAGTTCTTTATATATTCTAAGTATTAAGCTCCTCTTAGATGTACGGTTTCTAAACGTTTTCTTCCATTCTCTAAAATGTCTTTTCACGTTTCTGATAACGTCTTTTAATGCACAAAACTTTATTTGGACGAAGTCCAATTTTTCTGTTTTTCTGTTGCTGCTCACCTTTGGCATCGTATCTAAGACATCTTTGCCTAGTATGAGGTCCTGAAGATTTCCCCGTGTTTTCATCTAAAGTTTTATGGCTTTAGCTCTTACGTTTAGGTCACTGGTCCATCTTGAGTTAATGTGCGTACATGGTGTGAGGTAGGGGTCCAGTTCCATCCTTCTGCAGGTTGTGAGGTAGGGGTCCAGTTCCATCCTTCTGCGTGTGGATTTTCAGTTGCACCAGCATCTTTTCCCGTGGCGTGACCTGGCAGCCTTGTCGAAGGTCGTTTGACCGTGGCTCGAGCCCGGTTCTCCTCTGTGTGCCCATGTCGTCGTCCTCTCCCAGGTGCTTCTGGCTCTCCGGCCCCTTGTAGGTCCTGTGAGTTTGAGGGTCGGCCCTCCCAGTCCAGCAAGAGGCCGCTGGGACTTTGATAGGGCTGCGCTGGCTCCGTAGAGCACCCTGCGCGGGGCTGGCGCCCGGCCAGCACTGAGCCCTCCTGTCTGCGAGCGCAGCAGCGGCTGCACCCCCTCCCCAGCAGCCGAGCACCGGGACATCCCGCCCCCTCGCCAGCCTTGCCCTGTCGTTCTGTCGGCTGAGGCCATGGGGTCAGGCAGCTTCTGCTCGTGTCCCGCAGGATCTGATCGTACACGTGAGGGACGCCAGCCACCCCGAGGCCGAGCGCCAGAAGGCCAGCGTCTTGTCCACCCTGCGCAGCCTGCACCTGCCCGCCCCGCTGCTGGACTCTGTCGTGGAAGTTCACAACAAGGTGGACTTGGTGCCAGGGTGAGCCGGGCCCTCCCCCGACACCGGTGTGCCCCGATACCTGACTGCCCCGACAGCCGACAGCCCCGATACCCGACTGCCCCGATCGCCGACTGCCCCGATACCCGACTGCCCCGATATCCAACTGCCCCGATAGCCGACTGCCCCGACTCTCCCAAACCCTGACTGTCCTGACCCAACTGTCCCGACCCCTGACTGTCCTGACCCCCGTCTGCCCGACCCGTCTACCCCCAACAGCTGTCTGCCTCCCGAGTTTACCTGGCTGGGCGCGGCCAGGTCGAGCCTTGGCCTCAGCCTCTCCCCTTTTGGAAACCTCCCCGTCTGGAGGTGGCGCCCCAGCTTCAGAGCAGCCCTCCCCTTCCCCGTTCCTACGCCCTAACTACACAGGCAGGGCCCATGGCCCTCTCTGAGCTGGGCGAGCAGCCCTCGGCCAGGGAGGCCGAGCCGCAGGTCAGAGGTCAGGGGCCGCCTGCGCACCTGTGACCCACAGCGCCTCACCTCGGCCGGCCCTGCCTGGTCCCTGGGCTGAGCAGGGTGTTGGCGCCCCCTCCACACAGCTACAGCCCCCCGGAGCCCGAGGCCCTGGCCGTCTCCGCCCTGCTCGGGCACGGGCTGGAGGAGCTGAAGGCGGCGCTGGAGGACGCCGTGTTGAGGGCGACGGGGAGGCAGGTGCTCACCGTGAGGGTCAGGCTGGCCGGAGAGCAGCTGCGGTGAGTGGGCCATGGGCGAGGTGGGCCGGGGGCGAGGTGGGCCAGGGCCGTGGGCCACAGGCGGGGCCCGCAGGTGGGCAAAGGCGGGGTCCACGGGTGGGTGATGGCGGGGGGCGATGGGCCTTCCCTGTGCAGGCTGAGGGTCCTCCTGAAACGGGCCTCGAGGGCCGGTCGAGAGCCAGACACTGGCAGTGCAGGTGCTCGGAGCCAGCAGAGGCCCGAGTCGTCCCGAGAGGCCACAGTGCAGCCGTGCGCCCCCGCCCGAGAGTCTGCCCCGCGCCCGCGCCCCCGCCGGAGAGGACGGCCCCGCGCCCCCGCCCGAGAGGACGGCCCCGCGCCCCCGCCCGAGAGTCGGCCCTGTGCGCCTGCACCTGAGAGTCTGCAGGCCGTGCGCCTCCACTGCACCTGAGAGGCTTGATCTGTACTCGGGCTGGGGTCCATACTCTCCCACCTCCCAGGATAAAAGAAGGTTCTTGCTTACGTCGGGGCGCGTGGCTCTTTCAGGGTCTATTTATCATGAAAGTCTGCCTCGTCGAGGCGTCGGCGCCGTGTCCCGCCCGGCGCGGATAGCAGCCTCTCTGCTGCCCGTGCCCACGGCGCGCCTTTCCCTTCGCAGCTGGCTCTACAGGGAGGCGACGGTGCAGGACGTGGACGTGGCCCCGGAGGACGGCACAGCCGCCGTGACGGTCGTCATAAGCAGCTCTGCCTACAGCAAATTCAGAAAGCTCTTTCCGCAGTGAGGCGGCACCGCGGCCTGTGGGCTCGCGCGCTCTGCCCCGTGTCCTCCCGGCCCCCGGCTGTGGGCGGCGAGTGAGGCCCGCACGGGACCGTGCCCTGAAACCCGCGGCGCCTCCTGGGCGGAGAGAACTGGGTCGTGTGAAGCTTTACTCCCGGACGGCAGGGCTTGCCTTGCTCTGATCTCCATCTGAGAACCCGAGTTCCTGGCCCAGGGGCTCTGGCCCTTCGGTTGTGTGAATAACAGACGTTCTCGGAACACGGAGTCTGTCTCGTGCGTTCTTCCAGACGGCAGAAACCGCCTTTCGCTTTTCTCCACGGTGGCGCTGGAGGAGTAGCTGAGAGAAGATGGTGGAAGCGCGAGAGAAGTCTTAGCGCCGAGCAAGCATCGAGGCAGACGGCGGCGCGCCCGGACGAGCGCTCGGCCTTTCAGCTGCCAGGCACGCGAGCCCGCCGCGTCCCGGAAAACCAGAACCCCGTTGGGGCAGGCCGGAGGCCGCGTCTCAGCAGAGCTCCCCGGAGGGGGTGCGCCACTCACAGCCTCGGGCTGCAGGAAGGAGGCCCGGGATGCAGAACTGGCTCCTGAGGAGATGCCCGCCTTTCATTTTCTAAGGGAAATGTAGAGAGAGGAGGGGAGGTCGTCGTCTTTCCCTCCTGGCACCGGGGAAAGTTTTAATAGAAGCTTTTGGATTTTCTTAGATTGCGTTTTTCCTTAGGGCAGTTAGTGCTGTTGAGTTGTCTCAGAATTTCAGCCTTAGGGATAATTGATAAAAACCAAAATCTCTGCCCCTCCCCTACTGAACAGAAAAGCAGTGAGTGAACTTTCCGGAAGGCCGGGAGAAGGCGGTCTCTCTCCTCCAGGTTGTGCATGTGCAGCCCGCGTGAAGAGGCCCCTCGCTGCCCTGGGCCCGCTCCCCCACCCTCTCCTGGGGTCCCCTGTGGCCGTGCCGCCCTGTGGAAACTCGGTTCTGGGAGGTCCAGTCAGCCTGCCCCGGAGCTCGTGGCAAAGGTGCCTCCACAGAGTGGAGTGGACACTCCCGAGGGGGCATGGTCCTGGGGGTCCACGTGGCCCCGTGTCTTGGCAGGGTCCTCACAAGGGGAGGGAGCGGTGGTGGTTAGAGATGGGTGGTGGGAGGAGGGGCCCCCAGCCAGGGCACAGGGTCTCAAGATGCTGGAAAAGTGAGGGGGTGCCCCCGACCCCCCAAAGGGACCTCGGCCCTGCCCACAGCCCCGGAGACCCCCGAAGAAGCCCGGCCCTGCCCACAGCCCTGGAGACCCCCGAAGAAGCCCGGCCATGCCCAGACCCCTAGAGACCCCCAAAAAAGCCCAGCCTGCCCACAGCCTGACTTCACTTCTGGTTCAGGCCGCCTGGGGTAGGGTCCCAGCGCCCTCGGAGGCTCGGACACAGGCACTTGGGGGCCAGGACGCCCCCCTGGTAGCCCCACAACGGGGCATCTGGCTGCAGAGGGGGAGCTGTGGGCGGGACCCCGCAGGCTGTGGGGGGAGCTGGGCGTGACCAAGACAGGCTCCTCCTGCTGCCCAGCTGGGCCTCCAGCTCCCCCCACCCACTCTCCCCAACCCCGACCCGACCCCCTTGCTCTGTGGGCAGCAGGGAGAAACACCGGGACTGTAGGGAAAGGGGAAAGACCAGCGAACCACCTCTGACCTCCCCTGCTGTCTGCTTGGCCCTGCCCGGCGCCCAGAGCCCTAGGGGGCCGCCGGCCAGCCCCACCCCACCCCCGGGCTGCAGGCGGCCTGAGGAAGGGGAAGCCTCCTGGGCCAGGTGCCTGCGCCGCCCTCGCCCTCGCCCGCGCCAGCCTGGCCTGGGTGCCTCGCATTAACCGCACGCCTCACCTGTGGGGGCCCCCGGCCCACTCGAGCCTCCGTGCCGCTGCCGCGGTCGGAGCCGAGCTGCGTCCTGCTCCCCCACCCGCAAGGTGGCCCCTGGGGGCAGCGCCCTGGCCTGACCTGGGGTCCGCGCAGGCCGACACCCACAGCCTCCGGTGCTCGGGGGGAGGGGGAGGGGGAGGGCGGGGGCATGGGGGCGCAGACGCTACCCACTCGCGGGCGGCCCCAGGCAGCCTGCTGGGCTGTGGTGCAGAAACCCACTGCCGGGGGCTCAGTGGCCGGGGGTGGGCATCCCTGAGGCGGCGGCTGGGGTCCCTGGAGGGGGCCGGGCCCTGGGAGCGGAGCACGCGGCTTCTCCCAGCTCCAGCTTCCGACGCACCCAGGGGAGCCCGGGTCGGGGGTGCCGCTCTGATCCGGGCAGACCCCCTCGGTGCCGGGGTGTCTGTCTGTGGCACAGCAAGGCCGTTCGGGGAGCCAGGCCGCTCATTTCACGTCACTTTAGGGGGTGACGGCAGTGCCCGGCCTCGCTTCCGCGCACCTGGCTCGGCCACCAGCTGTTGTGAACAAAACGAGGCTTCTTGAGTAAGATTTAAAGCGGGGTCAGGAGGCCCCTCCCAGGCACGTCTCAGCAGACGTCACCGACGGCCCCGACTGCACAGCCTCCAGCCCCGTGGCCCTCAAACCCCAAGGACGCCCCGAAATCAACCAAGGATGAGGAGCTCAGGAGCTGTGTGAGCTGGGGCACGGGGGCGCCCAAATACCCGCCAGCCCAAACTACTCGCACCGTCTTTCTGTAAAAGCCCTTCCCTGCAGGTGCCAAGAGGGGGCACAGTTGGGGCTGCCCCCTGAATCTGTGCTCCCCGAATTGCAGTACCAGGGCCCCAAACCCAACGCCTCTGCCTGGCAGCTGTTTGTTTCTCGGTGGGCGCTGTGAAGGTGCGCGAAGTCACTCCCTGCTGGAAGACGTTGTCTGACCGGACGCCTCCCTCCCAACAGAAGTCCCAGGACTCGGTGGCGTGAGGCACCGCGTCGCCTGGTGCTTCCTGAAGCGCCTTCCCTGTCACCGTGAGCCGACTGAAGCCGCCGCAGCTCTGTGCCGTGACAAAAGCCGCACACGGTCTATTTTATTACGTAGACTCGAGTGGCACGCGGCGCTCCAGGTCAAGCAATCAGATGCACATTTGGAGGGAAACACGTTTTGCGGGATCCGCCGAGGCCCTTGGTCTCCGGCTGGTTCCGGCCGAGCACGAGGCTCGTCTTCTCCGGAAGCCGGGCCCAGCAGAGCCGCGGGCCTGAGGCAGCCGCTGGGACCCGGCCGCCGAGTGGGTCCTGGGCGCCAGGTGCCTTCCTCTGACCGGCAGCGATGCCAGAGCAAAGCAGGGCCCAGGAGGTCGGGCGCCACGTGGGCTTTGCAGTCGCCTCAGCACGACTCTGAGCGGTGCCAGCAGGCGGCACTTCCGAGGCGCCCCCTTAGGGGCAGGGGGGTCAGAGCCACGCGCAGCACGCAGGAGCCTCGCTACCTGCGCAAGATGAGGTGCCTCAGTGGGCTCCAGGGTTTGGAATTCTGGGCCCCTGTACGCTGGAAAGCAGAGCGAGAGCCTGCTTGGAAAAGGGCGAATCCAGTGCTGGAGGCGACAGAAAAGCAAGAGACGCGCTGGAGGGCGAGAGCCGAGCGTGAGAGCAAGTAGACTGGCCGTCAGCAGCGCCGGAGGGGGCAGGAGCCCCCTGGGCTGGGGAGCAGGTGGGAGGGGGTGGGCCCAGAACCCTGATTTAAGGGGCATCTCCCCTGGCCTGGGGAGGGGTTGGGGGGGTCCAGGACCCTTATTTGTGGGTGTCTCCCCTGGGCTGGGGAGGGGGTCCCAGGACCCTTATTTGGGGGTGTTGCCCCTGGGCTGGGGAGGAGGTGGGAGGGGCAGGCCCAGGACCCTTGCTTTAAGGGGCATGTCCCCTGGGCTGGAGAGTGGGGCGGTCCCAGGACCCTTATTTGGGGGCGTCTCCCCCGGGCTGGGGGCGTGGGGGGAGAAGGCGTGAGCAGAGCACAAGGGGCAGCTGTGAGGAGGAGCCAGCGCGGTGCAAGGTGACACTGGGGGCCTCCACCGCGGTCGTTACTCTGTTTATACCTGAGGGTGCCTGCTCACACCTGCCAATACCTGGTCACCTGTGCGCCTGCCCACTCGCGCCTCGCTCCTGCACGAAGAGGACGGCGCAGGGAGGCTCTGGGAACGTGAGGGGCGCGTGAGCCCAGCGCTGCTTCCTCTTGGTGACAAACTCCTGCAACGCCCCCTCCCACCGTCGCCAGAGATGAGTCAAGCCAGCCCCAGGAAGCCCGCTGAGCTGGGGGGCCACAGGCTGGGACTCCCCTGAGGATAGAGCGCTATTCCCAGGGAGCCAGTGTGGCTCCGTGGCCGGCGCCTGCTCCCCCTGCGAGGTCCTGGGCGCAGTCCCCGCGCCTCCTGGGAAGCGCACAGGCTGCTCCTTGCTGCGTCAGGTTCCTCCGCGTGTTCCCGCGCCCTTGGGCCTGTCCCGCCAGCGCCGTAACCGGGCAGCCGGAGCTGTGAGGAGCCGTGGGCTCTGCGCTGCCTTCTGGGGTCTCGAAGGCCACCTGTGACAGGACGCTGAGCCCCGGGGGCGGGGGTGGCAGCGTGAGGTCCGAAGCCCACAGCCGGGCACGGCTTCTTTAGGGGCCACAGCGGAAGGAAGCGCGTCAGAGTCAACCCGGCCGAAACGCAAGCGGGTGCCGCGGCCGCGGCCGCAGGGGAGGCAGAGCCAGGGAGGCCCGAGCTCGGGCGGCACCTGGACGGCGCCCGCCTGGCATTGCGCCACAGCCTGCCTCGGGGCGCCAGGGCGTCGCCGGAAGCCCGGGAAGAGGCGTCAGTGGAGCAGCTTGTCGTTGAGCCTGATGATGTCGCCGGCGAGGCCGCCGGCCCCCACGAAGTCGCAGGCGATGATGTTGGTGCAGCCCCCCCGGGGCCCCGGCTGCTGCTTGCGGACCCACGCGCTCAGGTGCGGCAGGCTGGGCAGCGTCAGCGTCTTCAGGGACGCGGCCGGATGCGCCAGGACGTACCTGAGGTTCTCCGTGAGGTTGACGCCCGCGACGAACAGCTCGTCTGGAACAAGACGGGGCAGTTACTCGGCGGCTCCCGGTGCCCCCCACGCTGCCTCGGTCCATTGCGCCGCACCCCAGGTTCACAGGAGTGACGCCGAGCTGCCCGCCCCCCTCCGCGTGCTGGGCACAGACGCCGAGCTGCCCGCCCTCCCACCAGTGCGGTCGGCTGAGTGGCAGCCTGAGACCTGTCCAGGGCTGCTCCGTGGGTGCGGGGAGGGCTGCTGTCTGGGCCCAGAGCAGCTTGGCAGGTGTGACTGAGGATCCTGAGATGGGGGACCCCAGGACCCCCCAGAGGGCCCTGATGGCAGCTACACGACCTTATTATCAAGGGAGACAGAAAAGGAGAGCCGAGGAGTGACGGAATCCGGACAGCACAGAGATGCAGCACGAGGAAGCACGCGGGCGGCCGCCGGGAGCCGGAGGAGGCCGGAGCAGGGCCCTCGGGCCACCGGGAGCCGCACGAGGCAGGGAGCGGGGCCCTCGGGCCGCACGAGGCAGGGAGCGGGGCCCTCGGGGCCACCGGGAGCCGCACGAGGCAGGGAGCGGGGCCCTCGGGGCCACCGGGAGCCACACGAGGCAGGGAGCGGGGCCCTCGGGGCCGCCGGGAGCCGCACGAGGCCGGGAGCGGGGCCCTCGGGGGCCCCGGGAGCCGCACGAGGCAGGGAGCGGGGCCCTCGGGGCGCACGAGGCAGGGAGCAGGGTCACTGGGAGCCGCACGAGGCAGGGAGCGGGGCCCTCGGGCCGCACGAGGCAGGGAGCAGGGTCACTGGGAGCCACACGAGGCAGGGAGCGGGGCCCTCGGGGTCGCACGAGGCAGGGAGCGGGGCCCTCGGGGCCGCACGAGGCAGGGAGCGGGGCCCTCGGGGCCGCCAGGAGCCGCACGAGGCAGGGAGCGGGGCCCTCGGGGTCACTGGGAGCCACACGAGGCAGGGAGCGGGGCCCTCGGGGTCACCGGGAGCCGCAGGAGGCAGGGAGCGGGGCCCTCGGGCCGCACGAGGCAGGGAGCGGGGGCTCCTGCTCAAATCAGCAGCCCGGCCGCCGGAGTCGAGCGACATGGTGGCAAAACGCCCTCACATTTGCCAGCACGTCCAGGCAGGTGGTGGTCGGTGAGCTCTACTGTTTTGTTTAGGAGAAATTCCCAGGTGGCATTGGCCCCGAGAAAGGGCTGCGTGGACCCAAGTGGACGGGTAATCGCGGGACGAAGCGCTAAGCCACGAACACGCCGCCCAGTCAGCTGCTGGCCTGTCAGGAGCCGACGGCTGCAGGGCCACGGACCCACAGGTGCCAGCCCCTCGGCCATGCACGGACCCCGGACTCGATGACCGTTCCTGCTCATCCAGCCATGGCCACAGAAAAGCAAAAGCCACACAGAAAACAGCCTCCGACGCAGGCCAGGCCCTGGGGGCTGAAGGGATGGGATGGGGTGGGGGGGGGGGGGCAGCGGGCCGGCAGAGACGGGCTGATGACCCAGCTGAGCTCGCGGAGGAAGGGCCTGGAGCAGCGGCAGGGGCCGCGCCACCTGGCAGGAGCCCTGGACCGCCTGGAGCCGATTTTGGCGAGACAGCATCTCCTTGACGCCTTGATTTGGCGTTTCACAGCCTCGGAGCTACAAACTGGCACCTTCACAAGTTCCCCACAAGGAGGAAGATCCAGAGGAGGAATGGCACAGGCGGAAAGTCACAGAGAGAGAAGACGGGACACGGAGGCCAGGCCGCCCTCCTGGCACCACAGCCCCAGCCCCGAGGGGCTGAGCTGCCAGGGCCCGGAGGGTCTCTGCAGAGCCGCTGGCGGCTTTGCAAGGCAGGTGGCCAAACCCCGGTGCACGTGTGAAACGGGGCTCCACGCAGCCCTTCTGGAAAGGAAGCTCAGGCTCAATAGAAATGTTACATTCGGGCAGAGCCGAGGGGGCTGCAGCCGAGCCACAGCTCCCAGCACGGCCAGGCCCTTGGGCAAGCGTCTGGCTTCACAGTAAAGGGGGGGCAGCAGCCGCTCCCACGTCACAGGCTGCCGTGAGGATTCTGTGATCGGTACGTAAAGCAGAGCAGGCGCCTGGCACAGACCAAGGCCCAGTAAGCGCCGGTGGATCCCCTCGTGTCCAGTGCACACGCGGTGACGTACAAAGTGAGCAGAAGCCGCCCGCTGCACACAGCACGTGCAGTCTCTTCTCTCAGAGTGCACATGGCAAAGCAGCACCTTCAGGGTGGGGGCTGGGCACCCTCGGACCAGACGTCTTACTTTATATGCCTCAGCATAGATTTCATACACATACGTGTGTACATGCTGCTGGGTTTGTACGTGTATGTATTTGCATGTTTGCATATGGGCATATGCATGAGTAGGTTATACTTGTATATGTACACAGGTGTGTACACATATGTGGGTGAATGCACACGTGTATGTGCATGCATGTAAATTTATGTGAACACATGTGCCTGTGTGTGCATAGGCACATACACACGTGTGTGTAAATGTGTGTGTGCATATGTGCATGTGTGTGCATGGACGTCTATGCACATGTGTGTATTTGCGTGTGTATGCAGACATGCATGCACGTGCATGTGTGTGTCTGTGTGTGCTTGTGCATTTACACACACACGAAGCATATATCACTTTAAGGTGTTGCTGACTGAGGCTAAAATCAAATCCGTGCCCCCGAACGGCAGGAGGCTTAACTGTGCCCTCTGACCCTTCCTGCCCGAGAAGGGAGCGGAGGCACCTGGGCGGCCGCGGCTCTTCATGGACTCCAGGTAGCCGAGGAGCTCGTCGGCCTTCACCTTGTCCCCCCACCAGTACGGGATGCCGGGCCACAGCTCCGGGTGCCGGCGCATGGCGCACTCGTCCTCGTAGGAGACGATGACCTGGCGGCCGGCCTTCCACAGCTGGCGCAGCGTCGGCACGTCCTGGGGAGGGCGTGGGTGAGGGCTGGGGCGCCGGGGGGGCGGGGGGCGCGGGGCAGGGGGGCCTGCGCCAGCACCAGCACTCTCCTGTGCAAGCACAGGCCCCACACATGGAAACATTCGCGCTGACTCCCCTCCCTCGGTGGCGCCGTGAGGAGGTGGGTTTTCATTGCCTGTCACACATCAGGGGACGTGCGCCACTCAGGAGGGCGGAGGGCACGCCTGCAGCCCCTCTGAGCCCCTCCACTAGCAACGGTCCACAGACCCCGGGGGCGGGCTGGGAGGCCCCTGCTCCAGCTCCCGGGCGCGGTAACGGGCGTCACTGCGCAGTGCCGCCTGCCCCTCCGGAGCCCCAGGCGCTCGAGGACTGGCCCAAAGGAGGCAGCTGGAGAAGGGCCACACGTCAGCGTGTCGGAGTCAGTGAGGGTCGCCTCAGCCGCAAAGGGAAGCGGCTTGAGCTCTCTCGGCTTCCTGGAGATCAAGTGAGCGTCATCCCACAAGGAGATGAGACACCAGCCGAGGCGAACTTGCTGGTTCTGGCATCAAAATGCTGCCACGCTTTCTAGACAGGTGTGAGCTTAACCGGAAGGAGCCGGAGAGACCCCAGCGTCACGTCACACTTTAGCTGCCCCTTGCGGCACCAGAGCTAACCCGGGGGATGAGCCAAGCAGAAACGCCGCCCCCCCAAGATGGGGACCGGCAGCTCCCCACCCCCAGGTTGGGGCGGGCAGCTCTCCCCACCCCCACCCCCGGTTGGGACGGGAAGCTCCCCCCTCACTCCTCGGGGACACAGCGTGTCTCCAAAGATGTTTTTGATGCACGTGACCAGGTATTCGTGCAGCTCCTGGGTCATTCCTTCGAAGTTCCTGCAAGCTAAAATGACCACTTCCCGCGGGTGGTTCTCCAGCCACTCGGAAATTTCAGTGAGCGTGTCCTGGGAGAGGAAGAAACAGGAGAGAGAGCGTTTAGGGGTCCCCACAGCACACGTGGGAAGACAGCACTCCCCACACTTCTAAGGATGATCACATGCTCATTCCAGGGCCACTCGGCCAAAGTGTGGTCGCATGTGGGGGGGCCCTTGAAGAACACGAGGCTTTCAGAGGACGCTGCCCTGCGACCCGGCCACTGTCCTGGGGTTAGACGGCTGAGCTGCAGGAGCCGCGGGCCGTGGGGGCTGCTCAGCCGAGGGGAAAGGAAGAAACCAGGGGAAAGAAGTGCGTGTGTGTGTGGGCATGTGCATATGTGTACATAGGTGTGTGCATGCGTGCATGTGGGTGTGTGCCGATGTGTGCATGTGCTCGTGTGCATGCACGTGTTCATGTGTGCACATGGGTGTGTCTGTGTGCATGCATATTTGTACCTGCACACATGTGTGGTTTGTGCATGCATACGTGCACATACATGTCTGCATGTGTACACGTAGGTGTGGTGATGTGTGCGTGCATGAGTATGTG
Organism: Tolypeutes matacus; assembly: GCA_026826555.1. Classification (NCBI taxonomy): domain Eukaryota; kingdom Metazoa; phylum Chordata; class Mammalia; order Cingulata; family Chlamyphoridae; genus Tolypeutes; species Tolypeutes matacus. Next base: position 69,313 of record JAKSZT010054181.1, read on the forward strand.
TACATATGTGTATGTGCCTGTGTGCACGTGCATGTGGGTGTGCATGTGTGTGCATACATGTGTGCACTCATGCATGTCCATGTATGTTCATGTCTGCACATGTACACTCGATAGGAGGCACTGCGTGTGCAAAGGTGCAGGGCCTGGAAGTGATGAGAGTGTGCAGGCCAGCACAGGGCACGGTGGGGGGGAGTCTGCAGGACGTTGCCTCCAGACTCGGGGGTCCCTTGGGCCTTGGAAGGAGGACACAGGCCTCAGCTGGCAGGTTTTAAGCAAGACAGTGACCAGAGCATAATGGGTTTTCAAAAGGCCCCGCTGGCAGCCGGCTGGAGAATGGATGAAAAAACCCTAAACTGGAGTTAGGGAGAAGAACCGGGGACCCACTTTGCCAAGTGGAAGAGGCTCCGGGGGAGCCCCGGGTGCCAGCTGCCAGCTCAGGAGCCATGCCTGCGTGGCGGGAGGTGAAGGCAGCGGGATGAGCACCCAGGGATGGGGAGGGGCTTCGCAGGGTCCCCATGGTAACCCTCACATCTGCCAGGGTGCTGGACGCGCTCAGCATTCTCGGGAAACAATCTCTGCAAACAGCCGGCTCCCCTCCCCGGCCCCCACCTCCTCTCTATGAATCTGCACGAACTCGGCCCATCTCCCCCGCGTGTGACCAGCGTTGGCCGCGGCACGTGGAGCCGTCCCCGCGCCTCCCACTCGCCGCTGGGGGCCACCTCTGAGCGACCGCGGACTCTGGGCTCGGCCCGGGAAAGGCGCGCTCGCGCCAGGAAGGGCTGCAGGCGGGCGTCTCCCCGCGCCCTCCCGCCCGCGGTACCTCCACCAGCGCCGTGGTGTAGATCATGTGCACGAAGTGCAGGTTCTTCGCCGAGCCCTCTGGCATGTGCGCGATGCGCAGGTCCAGGTAGCGCACGCCGGCGTCCAGCTGCTCCGTGACGGTCAGCGCCTGTGGGCAGAGGCCGCTGGAAACGCGCGGGGCTGGGCACGGCCGAGGGCGCCTGCGAGCGGGAACGCCACCGCCCCTGGCAGACCCAGCCGGTGCTGGAAGGGGCTGCGCTTGGGGGGCCAGCGTCCTCCGGAGGCCTAGGCGCCGCAGCCCGGGGGGCCGCCCTGCAGGAAGGGCACCTCCCCGCCCCCACCCCGGCCCACACTGCCCTTGGGGACCACCCTGCGAGTCTCGCCCTCAGCCTCTTCCCAGCAGTGGCCATTTAGGGCCACCAGGGCCGCAGGGGCAGACCCTCCCACCAGCCCTCATCAGCCCCAGGGGACCCTCGGGACTCCCCATGCCAGACCCCTGCGAGAAAAACTGCCAAGCAGGTTTAGTTTCTGCAAATAGAGCCACACGCTGCTAAAGAAACAAACACAAAACCAAACAAAAACAACAAAAACAGGCCCCCAGGCCCAGCAGTGCAAGGCAGGCTGGAGGAGGGAGGCCACCATTTCCCACGTCCTTCACGTGTCCAGGGGCAACCTGCAGCTGCTCACGTCTGGGCCAGGTGGTTTTGGTTTGGAGCATGTAGAGAAGTTAAAGAAGCACAGTGAAATTTATATATGACCCTAAATCCACTGCCCAGACTATAGGATATAATACAGTTAACTATTACTGAGAACTTTGATGAAACGAGCATTAGGTCTTCCAGTTGTCGTTTTTTCTAGGCATTTGTGTTATGTTTAAATTATAGCATCTTCCGTATTGTAATTGTCTCTGTTAACTTCCTATAGTCTCACAGCACTGTGAATGCAATTAATTCCACTGAATTGTATACTTAAAATGGTTAAAATGGCGAATTACTGTGACAGTTTGAATTTTGTAAATCCCAGAAAAAGGTTTATGTTCGTAAACTCGTCTATTCCTGTGGTGTGGCACCCTCTGGCTGCATTAGATTCCCTTTAGATCCCTTGGTTAGGTGGCTTTTGATTGGGCTACGCAGTGGGGCTTGACTCCGGCCGAGTCGCCGCCCTCCTGCCGGGTCTTATGTAAAGAGACACAGAGAGACAGAGGAAAAGGAGCCGCCATGTCGGTCCTGCCACGTCAGAGAGGACGGCAGGAAAACAGAGGCCCCGAGAGGCTGCGAGGGCCTGGAGGCTGGAACCAGCAGAGCACGGAGGCTGCAAGGAGGCCCCCAGGGGCTGGGCCACGGAGCCCCTCCAGGCGGAGGAGACGAGCCACATGCCTGACGGCCACGGGCAGGACGCCAGGACCCCCAGCAGCTGACTTAGGTGAGGAAGCAGCCCTGATGGAGCCTTGATTTGGGCATTTCACGGCCTCAGAACTGTGAGCTTTTACCCCAATAAATCCTGTTTATAAAAGCCAGCCCAGTTCTGGTACTTTGCCTCGGCATCCCTGCGGCAAACAAGTATCTATCATCTATCTCCTTCCTTCCTTCCTTCTCCATTGTCTCTATCATCCTCTAGCTATATCTTTATCTACCTATAATATTTATACATTTTACATTTATTTGATGTATATACACACATATATGCACATAACCATGAGAGAAACCAGGAAAAACCGTCAAGTCCCGCAGGGGCTGGACCAGGGGAGAAGGCGTCTCTGGACGCCCCCAGCTGCTCGCAGACTCATCCCCGTGAAGCTCCCGGGTCCAGGGCTCCGGCGCCGGTTCCGGCGTCACGGAAAGGGACGGGGGACAGGTGGGGTTGCCCCTCACGCTGCAGCCACCCCCCCTGAAGCCACCCCTCCCACCTGCTCGCCCGGGGAGAAGGGCCGGGGCTGGGGTGAGGGGCCGCCCTGGCAGGGACGTGGCCCCCGCGGGGCGCCCCCTCCACGGCAGCTGGGCACCGCGAAGCCCCTCACCTGAGTGACGGACCATCTCAGCACCACGGGCCGCGAGACGCAGGGCGCCGCCTTGGCTGCCAGCCGCAGCAGCCTGGGTTTCCCACGGGAGATGGGGGACGTCCTGTCCAGGCTGTAGGTCATCGTGTCGTGGCTCCCTGGAGACAAGCCGGGGGCCGCGCGTCCGTGAGCCTGCCCTCCGCCCGCAGCCGTGCAGAGCCGGCGCTTCTGGTTCGTGGGAAGTGCCACGAGAAGTCCCACCCCGGGAGCCGCGGGAAGGGACCTTGCCTGGAGGTAGGGCCTGTGCGGGTGGCCTTCGTGAGGGTCACGGCGCGGATGCCGTCCGAGGCCCTAAATCCAACAAGTGTCCCGAGGGAGCGGGAAGAGGGACGGAGGCGCGGCGGCCCCCGCGGGGACAGCCGGGCCAGGAGCCGGCGGGAAGGGGCCATGCGGGGGCCACCGCCCCCCCGTGGCCCCGTGGGGCCAGGCTCCCCCCACCCCACACTGAGAATCCGCGCCCGCTAAGGCGGCTCTGTGGCCCTTTCACCCCATCCAGGAAGCTGAGGCAGAGGATTACGAGTGACTCGCACAAGCGAGAACACACGGGGAAGCGAAAAGAAAAAATTAAAGCCTCTCAACCTTCCGTTCTATCTACAAAGTTTTAAATAAAAGTCAGGAGCAAAGCGTGCCGCCTGAAAACCTGCCTCTTCCACGCGACGTCCCATCTAAGCACTCCCTGCACCCGTAAACAGGGAGGCGGGCGCGCCTTCCCTTGCCTGTCCGTGCCGGTGAGTCTGTGTCCAAGTGTGCTCCGCGACTGACACTAGCTCCGTTTCCCTCTAAGCCAACATCGCGGCAGGTGCCCTGGCGTGGTCTGCACCTCCACCTGCTGCTGCTTTCAGGCAAACCTCAGGACTGGGATTTCCGGGCCAAGAGCCCGAGGGCACAGGTGAGGGTCCAGGGGCTTCGCTGCCGAGGACCAGCGGCCCCCACGCGTCCCACTTGCTGTTTCGAGCCCCCCGTTGTCTCCAAGGAGCCCGGGGAAGACGAGTCCTTGCTCTGCCTTGAGTTCCTCCACTGAGGCTTTGCAGCTTCTCCAACACGTGTTCCCGGTTCTCTCTGGGCTGCCCTCAGAGCATCTCTCTGTCTGGGTGTCCGTGTTTTCCTCGTGGACTTACAAGAGCTCTTTCCCGTCTGGGGAGTAACCCTTGGTGTGCCGTGGACGTGGCGCTGGTGTTCAGGCGAGTCCTGGGACAGGGAGGAGCCTGCAGGGTGGCCAGTGGGCCTGGTCTGGGGCCAACGCCGGGGAGGGAGGACCTGGGCAGGGTGGGCAGAGGGGTGGGCAGAGCGGCTGGCCGCCGTGCACCCAGCAGAGGCCTCAGCCCTGGGGCGTTCTGTCCCCAGGTGCGCTCGGCGCCACCTCTGGGGAGGGCGTGGCTTGGGACCAGGCGGCTCTTTGGGCGTCCAGCTGGAAGCCCGCAGCTGTCCACACTCCTGGCGCCGCCTGCCTGGCCCTGGGCGCCCTCTGGGAGCCTGGATGAGTCTCGGGGTCTCCTTCCAGGTGTCTCAAAGCAGCACAAACCACCGATTCTCCGACGGTTCTAGAGCCAGCAGGCCCACTGGGGTCTCGCAGGCTGAAGCCAAGCTGTGGGGGTGGCTGGAGGTTCCGGGGAGATTGTTTTCTTGCCTCTTCCAGCTTCTAGAGGCTCGCGGTCCCGTCCTCCGTTTCCAGAGCCAGCCTGGAGCATCTTCCAATCTGGCTCCCCCACCTCCAGCCTCCCTCTCCCCCCAAGCCTCCATCTCCCCCCCAGCCTCCCTCCCCCCAGCCTCCCTCCCCCCAGCCTCCCTCCCTCCCCTAAGCCTCCCCCCTCCCCCCCAGCCTCCCTCCCTTCCCCGCAGACTCCCCCCCTT
>JAKSZT010054182.1:0-19269 GCA_026826555.1 Tolypeutes matacus
TATTTTACTTAGATGCTCTATCTCTTTCTCTTTTATGGGGTTTTAGTGGCAGGAGGCTGTGAGTTACCATAGCTCTTTGATTTTTGGCTCAACCTTGATTGTTAGGATTGTTCTGCTGGTTGCTCAAAACTGGGCACTGGACCCAGTAATTGGTTGTAGAGTCACTTCCTAGGGCCTTGGGCAGGGAGGCTATAGAGGCCAGGAAAAGCCTCTCTTACTTATTAATTTTATGTGCACTTCCTTGGTCTGCCAGGAGATGGTGCTTATTGGCAGCTCCCAATTCAATGCCTGGTCGGGTGTATTTGTTGTGACACAGGCCAGATCAATGTGATAGAGCTTCCTGTCTGGGGGCTAAGAACCCTGTGATTCAAACTTTCTGAGACAGTTCTCCAGACTTCTCTCGTAGCACCCCCCTTTTCCCAGCTAGGAAATATTTCCACTCCCTTCTGAATCCTCAACAATCAGTCCCTGTTAGTAGAGGAGGAGATTGGGAGGTTTGTATATCTTTAGCCCCTTGCAGGCTCCAAGGCAAACAATGGTTCAGCCCCACCCAGCCTGGAAGTGCTCTCAGGACAGGGCAGACCAAACCTGGGAGTCCAAAGCAGGGTCAGCCCCAGGCTCTCTCTCCCCTCTCCCGTGGTGTCCTCAACAATTAGTCCAGGCTAGAAGAGAGGGAGGTTGGGAGGGTCGGATTTCTCCAGTCCTTTCTAGGCTCCCAGGGCAAACCGCCGTGTGGAAGGGTCCATGGGGCTCCGCAGCCCAAATTTCAGGTCAGAACCTGAGTCAGCCTAAGGCTGTGTCCCTCTCTCTCTTCTTTCCAGGAGTGGCAGATCCCTGAAGCCCCCTTTGTCTGTGGTCACAGGCCCAGTGGCCCGAGAATTCTGAAGAGTGTGGGGGAGGGTGCCGGCAGCAGCAGAAGCTGCTACTTGCAACTCACGGTTCTGTTGTCGTGATTTCCCTCTTCTGTCCCTCTCTCCTCTGGGTGATGTGCAGCCTTCACCTGCTGTCCTAAACCCTAGAAGATCTTTTTCCGGTCTGTTTCCGCTTGTCCTCTAGCTATTTTTCTGGAGAAGAGATTCCCATGGTTTACTAGTCCGCCATCTTCCCAGAAGTCCAAAATTTTAAAGCATTAATATATTAAAATGTACAGTGTGCAACAAAAGAGTACAAGGCAAACAATGACGGCCCATGTGAAGGAAGAGGATAAAAATCCAGAAAATACCAATGAAGAAGACAGAATGTAAAAATACCAAGCAAAGCCTTTAATAAAATTATCTTCAATATGCTTAAGGAAATGAAGGAAAATGCACAGAAAAAAACTAAAGGATATCAGGAAAACAATGAATGAACAATATGAGAATCTCAGTAAAGAGACAGAAATTTTAAAAAGGGACGAAACAGATCTACTAGAGTAGAGGACCACAATAAAGTGAAAAGAAAAATCCCAGGAGGTTATCAAGCACGGATTGGAGCTGGCAGAAGGAAAAAAAAAAAAAATTAGTGAACTCAAAGACAAGATGCTTGAAATGAGTCAGGCTGAGGAACAGAAAGAATAAATTATCAAATGTGAAAATAGCCTAAGACACCTCTGGGACACCATTAAGCATACCAATATAGACATTATAGGAGTCCCAGAATGAAAAGAAAGAGAGAAATGAGCAAAAGAAATGTTCAAAGATATAATGACAGAGAACATCCCAAACTTAGCAAAAGATGTAAAGATGGACATCCAAGAAGCCCAGAGAACACCAAACAGGATAAGCATGAAGTAAAATACAACCCATCATATGTTAGTCACACTATTTGAATACAAAGGACAAGGAGAGAGTTCTGAAAGTTGCAAGAGAAAAGCAATGTGTTATGTACAGGGAAGTCACAATTAGACTGAGTGCCAATTTCTCATCAGAAAGCATGGAGGCAAGAAGGCAGTGGGTTGAAATACTGAAAATGCTGGAGGAAAACAACTGCTAGCCAAAAATTTTACATCTGAGACTCTCTTTCAAAAATGAGGGAGAGATTAGGACTTTCCCAGATAAACAAAAGCTGAAAGAGTTTAGCAGCACTAGACCTGCCCTATAAGCAATGCTAAGGGAAGTTCTTCAGATTGAAAGGAAAGGACACTAGACAGCAGTTCAAAGCAGCATAAAGAAATAAAGGTAATATTTTATTTTTATTACTGTAAAGGTAATCATTTAGGTAATTATAAATGTCAGTAGAATTGTAGTATATTGTCTCGTATGTAACTCCACCTCATATTTCCTAAAGGTGCTAAAAGGCAAATTCATAAAAAGTAATGAACAGAGATATATACTTTTTACTTTTTAACAAGTAAAAAAAAGTTAGGGGAACAGAGGGGTATAGGAAAAGTATATGTGTACACTATTGGAGTTAACTTGGTATCAAATTAAATATGATTGTTATATATGTTAAATGCTAAATTTCAACCCTATGGTAACCACAAGAAAAATAGATGAAAGATATATATCCAGATAGAAAAGAGAAGGCACTCAATATGTTACAACACAAAACATCAAATAAATAGATATGACATACAAAGGATAAATAGCAAAATGGCAGAAGAAAGTCCTGTATTATCAGTAGTGACTTTAAATGTAAATGGATTAAACTGTCCAGTCAAAAGGCAGAGATATGGATAAAAAAGCATGACCCAACTAAATGTTTCCTTCAAAAGACTCACCTAACATTGAAAGATACAAGTAGGTTGAAAGTGAAAGGATGGGGGAAAAATTACCATGCAAACATAACCAAACGAGAGCTGGGATAGCTATACGAAATATCATAAAATAGACTTTAAGTCAAAAACAGTTATGAGGGACAAAGATGGTCATTATATATTGATTAAGATGACATTCAACAGTAAGATTAAAAATCATAAATATATATGCAACTAACAGCAGACCCCCCAAATATATGCAGCAAATACTGACAAATGTATATGGAGAAATTGATGGTTCTACATTAATAGTAAGAAACTTTAATACACCATATTCAATAATGAACAGAACATCCAGTCAGAAGAACAATAAGGAATATAAAACTTGAATAGTACTCTGAACCAACCAGTCCTAACAGACATATATAAAACACTTCACCCAACGAAAATATAATACATATTTTTTTCAAGTGCACATGGATCATTCTCAAGGATAGACCATATGTTAGGTCATAAAACAAGTCTCAATAAATTAAAAAATACTGAAATCACAGAATGTATATTCTACTACTACAATGAAATAAAGCTAGAAATCAATAACAGAAGGACAAATGGAAAAAGTCACAAATATGTGGAAATAAAACAACATACTCTTCAAGAACCTATGGGTTAAAGAGGAAATCACAGCAAAGTAAGGAAATATCTTGAGGTGAATGAAAATGAAAATAGAACATACCAAAAGTTATAGGATGCAGTGAAGGCCGTGCTGAGAGGGAAACTTATACTTTTAAATGTTTACATTAAAAATGAAGAAAGATTTCAAATCAGAGACCTAACCTCAAAACTGGAAGAATTAGGAAAAGAAGGACAAACTAAAATCAAAGTGAACAGAAGAAAGTAAATAACAAAGATTAGAGTGAAGATAAGTGAAACAGAAAACAAACAAGCAAAACAATAGAGAGAATCAACAAAACCAAAAGTTGGTTCTTTGAAAAGACCAACCAAAATAACAAACCTTTACCTAAGCTGACAAAGGAAAAAAGAAAGAGGATACTAATAACGAAAATCAGAAATGAAAAGGGGGACCTTACTACCAATCCCACAGAAATAAAAAGGACTATAAGAGAATACTGTGAATAAGTATACAGGAACAAATTAGATAACTTAGAGGAAAGGGACAAAGTCCTCAAAACACACTAACTACCTACACTAACTCAAAAAGAAATAGAATATCTCAACAAACCAATGACTAGTAAAGAGATTGAATCAGCCATCACAAAACTCCCAAAAAACAAAAGCCCAGGACCAGATGGTTTCACAAGGGAATTCTACCAAATATTCCAAGAAGACTTAACTCCAATTCTGCTCAAAGTTTCCCCCCAAAATGAGTATGACGGAACACACCTTAAGGCATTATAGGAGGCCAATATCACCCTCTTACCAAAGTCAGATAAAGACATCACAAGAAAAGAAAACTACAAATCAATTTCTCTTATGAATATACATGCAAAAATCATCATCAAAAAACAACAACAAAATAACTAGCAAATTAAATCCAACAGCATATTAAAAGAATATATACCATGATCAAGTGGGATTTATCCCTGCTATGCAAGATAGGTTCAAAATAAGACAATCATTTTAATGTAATACGCCCCCATTAATATAATGAAGGGGGAAAAAACCATATAATCATCTCAATTGATGCAGTATAGGCATTTGACAAAATCCAGCATCCCTTCTTGATAAAAATACTTAAAACCCTAGGAATAGAAGGAAACTTCCTCAACATCATAAAGGGCATATATGAAAAGCCCACAGCTAACATGCAATTTAATGGTGAAAGACTGAAAGCTTTCCTTCTAAGATCCAGAAACACTGTCATTCAGCACTGTAACTGGAAGTTCTTGCCAAAGCAATTAGGCAAGAAAAAGAAATAAAAGGCATCCAAATTGGGAAGGAAGAAGTCCCACTTTTCCTATATGCAGATGTTATGATCCTAAAAATAAAAATAAAAAAAATCCACCACAAAGCTGCTAGAGCTAATAAATGAATTTGCCAAAGTGGAAGGGTACAAGATCAACACCCAAAAATCAGTAGTGTTTATATACACAAGCAATGAACAATCAGAAGAAATCAAGAAAAAAAAAATCATTTATAAGAGCTACTGAAAGAATTAGATATCTAGGAATAAATCTAACCAAGGATGTAAACAACTTGTACACAGAAAAATACAAAACATTGTTAAAAGAAATCAAAGACCTAAATAAATGGAAGAACATTCTGTGTTCATGGGTCGGAATACTAAATATCATTAAGATGTCAATCTTACCCAAAGCACTTTATAGATTCAACACAATCCCAACCAAAATTCCAACAACCTTCTTTGCAGAAATGGGAAAGCCGATCATTAAAATTATATGGAAGGGGAAGAGGCCCCGAATACCCAAATCTATCCTGAAAAAGAAGACTGAAGTTGGAGGACTCGCACTTCTCAATCTTAAAACTTATTACAAAGCCACAATAATCAAAACAGCATGGTACTGGCACAAAGACAGACCTACAGACCAATGGAATCAAACTGAGAGCTCAGAAATCAACCCTCACATTTATGGCCAAGTGATTTGTGACAAGGGGGCAAAGATCACTCAATTGGGAAAGAAGGGTCTCTTCAACAAATGGTGCTGAAAAAACTGGGTCTCCATTTGCAAAAAGGAGGAGGATGACCCTTACATCATCCCTTATACAAAAATCAACTCAAAATCAATCAAATATCTATCAAATTCCTAGAAGAAAACATAGGGAAATAACGTCAGGACTTTGTGTTGGGCAATGGTTTCTTAGACTTAACACTCAAAGCACAAGAAATGAAAGAAAAAAATAGATAAAGGGGACCCACTCAAAATTTAAAACTTTAGTGCCTCAAAGGAATTTATCATGGAAATAAAACAACCTACACAATGGGAGAAAACATTCAGAAACCACATACCCAAGAGAGTTTTATCCAGAATAGATAAAGAAATTCTTCAACTTAACAACAAAAAGATAAACAACCCAAATAAAAAATAAGCAAAAGATCTGAATAGACATCTCTCCCAAGAAAATACACAGATGGCAAGAAAACACATGAGAAGATGCTCAACATCATTAGCCATCAGTGAAATGCAAATCAAAACCACAATGTGGTATATTATTTCACACCCATTAGAGTGGCTGCTATTAAAAAAATGGAAAATAAGTTTTGGAGAGGATGTGGAGAAATAGGAACACTCATTCATTGCTGGTGGCAATGTAAAATGGCATAGCCACTGTGGAAGAAAGTCCGGCATTTCCTCAGAAAGCTAAGAATAGAACTGCTATATGACCTGGCACTCCTACTACTAGGTATATACCCAAAAGAAGTGAAAACTGGGACATGAACAGATATTTGCACAACAATGTTCACAGAGGCATTATTCACAATTGCCCAAAGATGGAAGCTACCCAAGTGTCCATTAATTGATGAATGGATAAATAAAATGTGGTATATACACACAATAATGTGTTATTCAGTCATAAAAATGAATAGAGTCTGATAGATGCAACAACATGGATAAACATTGAAGACATCATGTTGAGTGAAATAAGCCATACACAAAAGGACAAATATTGCATAATCTCCCTGATTTGAAATAATTAAAATAAGCAAACTCACAGAGTCAGAATCTAGAATATAGGTTACCAGGGGATGGGGTGAGGATAGCTAATGGGAAGTTAAGGCTTAAAATGTCAGGGATCGTATTTGGAATGAGGGAAATGTTTTGGTGATGGATTGTGGTGATGGTGGCACAGCATTATGAACACAATCAACAACACTGAAATATATATATGAATGTGATTAAAAGGGGGAAATGTTAGATTGTGTATCTGGTAACAGAATAAGAATTAAGATTTAAAAATTCCATGAAACTACACTATACAAACAACGAACTTTCAGTTAATCCATGGACTAGAGTTAATAGTACAATTACAAAATGTGCTATCATCAATTTTAACAAATGCTCCATACTGATGCAAGTTGTTAATAATAGGGTGGTATTTGGAAGTCCTGTATTTTATGAATGATTATTCTGTAAGCCCACAATTTCTCTAATAAGAAAAAGAAAGGAAAATAGGCCCTATTTTCCAAAGCATGGTCAAAAAGGGACAGGTACTTTCCCCCAAGTTCCTGCCAAGTTCCCACATCACAACTAGCTGTGTTACTAGCAGTGATGCTGGTTTTGATATTCCCTAGGCATAAAAAGAAATACTGAGCCCGTGCATGCCTGCACTCAAAAGTTCATGAAACTTCACATTGGAAATCTGCACTGAGTATTTTTCAGGCTGTTAATATTAGAAAAAGGACGAGTAAAAAAGCTATACTAAAAAACATAATAAAAACTCGTGAAACCTTATTTTGAGCAGTTATGTGATAAAATAAGACCTCTGCACTTTTATTTTGGCATAGATGATAGCAAGGATGCAAAAAATCAGTAAAGTTCATTTTTGATCACTCTATAGAAATCAAGTAATGTAAGTCTTCTTTAAAAATAAGTCATCATCCAAAACTGAAATCAGGACATGAGTATCTGGTGAAGAATAACATTGACTCATATGCATACATAATTTCCTTGACTTTTATATATACCATATCTCATTTTATCAACAGTGACCTTATGAGGTAGGCAAGGCAAGGCAGATTCATCTGTGCTCATTTAAGGAATGACTTCAAAGGAAAAAAAATTTTCTCAAGAGAATCGTTAATAGTACCTTTCCAAAACAACTTACCCTTAGCTTTTAGTTTAACAATTTGAAATCATCAGGGAAGCTAAGATAGTAATACAATGAACCTTTATATACTTGCCACTGAGATTCTCAAATTGTTAAACATTTTGTCATATTTGTGCTCTCTTGTAGAGAGAGAAATACATACACACAGATACTTTTTTCTGAACCATTTGAGAGTAAGGTTCAAACATTATAACGCTTCACCTGAAATAGTTCAAAGACTCTTAAGAACAAGGATATTCTCCTACCTAACCACAACATTATCATGTGCATGACCATTAATTGTATATTATCCTCTAGTCTATTAAATTTTTTCCAATTGTCTGAAAAAATGTATTTATTTAAAATGCTTTTGCTTCAAAGTCATTCAACCAAAGGAGCCTATTTTCACCTATTCCATGTTTTTTTTTTTTTTCAATTGGTATTTGGGTTAGGTACTTTAAATATAGGCTTCTATATTTATAAAATAGTCACTTGTTTGTATCTTTTGCATCTAAATATTGACAGAATTTACAGGAAGAGAAGGAAAGGAGGGAGAGAAGACAGGAAAGATATTTTTACTTTTTAAAAAAAGATACCCTAAAAAAAAATTAGAAAGAGACATGGCAAAAACTTTGAAAATTTTCAACATCCAAATACAATTGAATGTTGAAATTTTTCAAAGTGTATTGTAAATTTAAATTGTATTTAGTAAATACAATTACAAAATTCTTAACCACAGATTGAAACAATGAAGCTTGCTACTTGATTTATTTTAAGTGTTTTAAATAAATAGAAATCTGCTACTTAAATCAAGCAAATGAAAAATATATTCTGAGCGTACCCAGTCTGAAAATGAAAACCGGCCCAGAAGTGAGGTAAAACACCAGAAAATTTTCAATGTCACTGAGGCTCAGGAGGACTGAGAAGCACTCCACACGAGCTGTCTACTAGTAATGGTAATGAGGGGACTGCATTTTACCATCTTCCTAACAGGTAAGAACAGCACTGTTTACATTCACTCAACTCTCTGGAACATGTGGTTTACACTGGCTCAGAAATAATGTACTCACAAACAGCTGACAGCTCTAAACAATAAGATTAGAGATTTAGGTTTTTATACATAAAAACAATTCTATAATCTGTTATGAGTATAGTAAATTATGGATTTATGTATTTACCCACAATCACTAAATGCAGCTTAAGCCGTATTCAAATTAGTCAATATATTGTACAACTCACTCAGCCTTTAGCTTCTTATGATATAATTTTCCTTTCCTTCTTGCATCATTATAATTATATGCTTTGAGTTTACTGTAACTAATATTAGTGGTTTCCCCCACGTGCTCAAAAAGTAAAGAAACAGACAAGAAAGCTTTTTGATCACCTAATCAGTACCATTAGGAGGGGAAAAAAATCACTAATATGGAAACAAAGATCTTTATTTATTCTTTATTTTTTTTCTGTTTGGGATGAAACAAATTTTTTGTGTGGTTTTAATTATATCCTAGTACTTCATAAACATCTTTTAACATAAAATTCACAATAAAGTACCCATTGTGAATACCTCAGGAACTCCCAAATATGTGATGGCACCAACCTTTATAATCAAATCTACACTCCCTAAATCTGGCCACCTTTGAAATCAAATAGACCAGCAACAAAGCTACAGTTATTTTTCAAGTAACATGAGACTGTTCTACAGAGTTTTCTTTAAATTTTTGCCTTTTAAAAAAATATTATGCTTAATATTTTCTTTCCAACCAAATAATATTTCCAAATTATTTCCATTTATCAAAATTTGGTAGCTATTTTAAATGGCTTCTAGGTTTGGTTCCATAGGCTATCAATACAATCATCACCTACTACTTAAAAAGCTCCAAGTGTCCAAAACCTATGGGATTTCCAAGGCTCTACCAGAAGGCTGGGGCTCTTTTGTAAACAGGAAATCTAGGCCACTGGGAGATAACCAACTTCAGCTATGAATGCACAGAACTCAATGAAGCTCTTAAAGTTCTGCTGGCTACCCCTGTCCACTTATTCTGATAAAGCCATCTCATTAGTCTGTTGCTGATCAATTCTATTAGTAATTTAATACATCAACAAAAGATTTTTATTTTTCTTGTTTGATGCAAGGAAAAAGGGAAAAAAGATTGAGTTGTCCAAAATAGGATGACCCAATTTAATCCCAAGATTCTAAATTAGGAACAATGCACCAGTCATATCAGAGACCGTAAATTCTGGTTCCTTGTAAATTACACTGATTCTGTTTCTTATACTCAACATACACTGAAAAATCAAATTTGGGTATTACTCTTAGCAAACAGATGAACTATTTATTTTCAAATGATAGTTGCCTGGGTCAACAAATGTGATTTTTAATCATCTATTCTAGCTATGGAAAAAGAATAATGTCCTGAATTTCTATTACTTTCAACAATTCCACTGAGCATTATCTATCTAATCACTCTTCCTATTCCCCACCTTCCTGGCTTTCCCACACAAGCTTTTTGGCATCCTGTTTCATATAAAATATGTGACTATTTCTTAAGCCTCTATTAAAAAAAAAAAAAAAAAGAAAGCCACTCTAAGAGGTATTTCAGAGCTCACCACAACTAATTCCCAAAAGGAGAAAAGCAAAAAGCCTTTTAGTTCCTAAAGAACCTTCTTGAAGGCCCTTAGTCATTTGTAGAATGACTGTCATCGTTGGAGTCCCCTGATATCTCTTTTCATCTTTTCTGTTTCCTTGTGTTCCCATTCTGTCCTACTCACTTAAGTACATTCTGATTGTAAAACTTTAATATGCTTAAAAATATTCTGGGAGTCTATATATGTATCTTATGCCATGTGGGAAGAAACACATGATTTATTTTGCAACTTTGTGTCTTCCTATGAAATGTACTCTTGGTAAAGAAAAATAAAAGAAGAAAAGCAAAATGCTGTTCTTCAGTAAGTTTGTGTGAATTAATTGATAGTTGAAAAGCAAAGTTGTGGATGTCAGCTGCCTATCAGACTCTAACCCACCTAACTTGTCACCAATAGTTGGGCACAAAAGACCTTCTTCATCAGTTCTGGTCCTCTTCCTCTTCCATCTATTCAGCGGGATTCTTCCTTTCTTACCCTGTCACTGCACGAGTTTGAAAGTTGACTCATACCCTCCTAATGCCTAAACTCAAAAACCTTTTCTCAATATTCATTTACATCCCTAAACATGTGGCAACCCTTCTGTTGTGTCAAAAAATTCCACTGTCTCTGGCTTCCAAATCAGTGTCCTCTGTCCCATCTCATCCATTCTTCTTTTCAATCCCTTTTACCTAATACTCCTGGTTCTACCCACACCTGAAGGCTGACATCCTCTAAGGCAGGGGTCCTTAACCTTTTTTGTTCCACGGACCCCTCTGCCAGTCAGGTGAAAATCACGGACCCCTTACCAAGCCCCCACTATACTGTATATTATTTAATAAATATATCACACCTGCACCAATATGTCCCCACAAGAATAATGTGTTTTTTTTTTTAATTTTAATTAATTCAATTTTAATTCAAGCCAACAGGTCCCTGGTTAAGAACCCCTGCTCTAAGATTTTCACCTTCAGTTCTCTTCCCATTCATTCATTCTTTCAACAAACATTTCTACTTGTCAGATACTGTTCTAGCAGCTGGGGATACAGCAGTAGGGGAAAAACAACAATCGAAATCTCTGCTCTCATAGAGTTTATGTCCTGCTGAAGGAAGATAGAAAATAATAAACAAGTACATAATAAATCAAGAAGTACTAAGAAGAAACATAAACCAGAATAGGAGGGTAGGAAGGAGGTATTATTTGAGTAGGGTGGTTAGGAAAGCTCTCTTTGAGAAAAGGGCATGTGAGCAGATCTGGTCTTTCTCCACTGGATTATCTGCTCTTTGGATGACACCATAAATTAGGAAGACAACCCTAAAGTCTTAACTTCCCTTTCAAGCTTCAGCTCCACATATCCAACTGCTTGTATTTCCTACAATCACCTATCTACCAACATGGTCAAAACCAATCCTATTCTCTCTACATGTCCAATGTTCCATACACAGCATGCTTATATCTCTCGCTAGCGTGTAGTTCCAAAACCTCCAGAAACAAAACTTTAATTACTTTGAGACTTTTTCCCTTGCATTTGTCACATTCAATCAGAGATTAAGGCCCAAAGAGTGTCTCTTTGAGACTCTCTAGTACGTGACCCTCCTTTCTATCTAATCTAGTTCTGCTTCTCTAATTGCCATGACTTCCAAATTAGTAGCTTCATCTCTAGGGTCTCCCTCCTCCAGTTTATCCCAGTATACCCTAGTAAACCACCCTATTGCCAAAGGCCTTTGTGGCTGTCTAATACACTAAGTCCAATGTTTTCTTTTTTCACTTAAAATTACACCACCCTATTGAATGTACTCTGCTCTCCTGTTAAATTAGATTATTTGCTTTTCACTAAACAAGCCCAAGATTTTCCCTCCTGTAGGTACCTCATTCATGGTGCTTTCCTTAATCTGTCTTTAAAAAGAAAACAAAAAAAACTTTAACATAAATAATAGTTTAATTATGCAAAGATATTGGAACTCTAGTACACTGCTGGTGGGTATGTAAAATGGTGCAGCCACTGTGGAAAACAATATGGCAGTTCCTCATAAAGTTAGATACAGAATTACCATTTGACCATATGACCAAATAATTCCACTTCTAGGTATATCCCCAAAGAGAGTGAAAATAGGGTCTCATACAGATGCACCAGTGTTTATAGCAGCATTATTCACAATAGCCTAAAGGTGTAAACAGCCCATGTGTCCATCAACAAATGAATGGATAAACAAATTGTGGTACATACTCACTCACAATGGAATATTGCTTGGTCCAAAGAATGAAGTTATGAGACATGCTGCAACATAGAAAAACCTTCAACTTTAAGCTCAGTGAATTAAGCAATGCACATAAGGACAACAATTGTATGATGTCACTTATAAGAGATGACTAGAAACAGCAAATTCACAAAGATAGAAAAGCAGATTAGAGGCTACTGCGTGGATGGGAGGAGGGGAAGGGTGGGGGTTGCCATTTTTTAAAAAGAGTTTAATTATAGGGAAGCGGCTGTGGCTCAATCAGTAGGGCTCCTGATTACCATATGGGAGGCCCCGGGTTCGGTTCCCGGGGCCTCCTGGTGAAGGCAAGCCCGCCCGCACGGCGTGGTTAGCTGACCCAGCGAGCACAAGCAGCAAGGGGGGGATAAATGAATAAATAAATAAAATCTTAAAAAAAAAAAAAAAAAAAAAAAGAGTTTAATTATAAAGTATCTCAATATATAAAAAGAACATACATAACATTTATCAAGCATATTACGAGAACAAATACCCATTATCCACTAAATAACTGGAAAAAGCCAACACTAATACTGTTGAAACTTGCCACATCCTCCCTCTGAAAGGAAACTACTACATTGAAATCTGTTTAAAAATTTTTAAATTTATTTTTTAGAGCAGTTTTAGGTTTACAGAAAAAATCATGCCAAAAGTACAGAATTCCCATATACTTGAATTACTTTTATAATAAATTCTTGCTCTCCTTTACAGTGTTACCATATGTGTATGTATAATTAAATAATGTTTGGTTCTGCAAAGTTACATTAATGGTGGCATATTGACTTCAGTCCTTTGCAAACTGCATTTCTAACTCGTTAATATTTTAAGATTGACCCGTGCTGATGGGTGTAACTGTGATGCATACATTTTCACTGCCACCTAGTATTCTCTTACACTTCCTTGAGATCTGAGTTTCCTCCAGGAAAGATTTTACCTCTGCCAAGCCACAGGGAGTTCCATATATAGATTACCTTAAATTAAATTCTCACCCATTCATTTGAGTGTGAGTTTTGCCTTTAGTAATCGGTCTGTTATTTTTAAATTATTTGCAGTGAATAGTTCCAGGATCTCCATTTCACAAATTAGAGAGGATGGAAGTCTCTGTATTCCTTGAACTTTAGTATGGTACTTACTGTACCATACATTTTATTTACTATGCTTCCTTTTCTCTTCTCCTAGAATGTAAATTCCTTGAAAGCGATGCTGTTTTGTTATATTTATCTGTGAATCTCTCACAGTACCTAGCAAACTACTTTGTACATACATGACTTTCAATGAATGTTTGTTAAATTAAAAGATAAATAAAATTTTGAAAATATTATGATCAAAAGTAAGTGATGAGCAATGCTTTTGGGGATACTTAATTTATTATTTTCCTTATTTTACAATTTGGACATGTGAGTAAACAGGTTAAATACCACAGTGTTTATCATAATGAAGGGAAAATACTTTTGAGTTTTTAGTAAGTGAAAAGAAAAGTTCTCTAGGAGTTCCTCAAGCCCCAGTCATATGCAAAGGAAAAAGATTTTGGTGTATGAAAGAGAAACATGCATATAGAATACAAAGAAAAGTTTTAGAGAGTCCCAAATATGCCATGGAGGAGAGGACACTCTATTTTTAAAGTTTTCTGAATTCTGAAGAAATTCATATTGCAGATTGATAATACTAATAACTTAGTTATAAAATTCAGAGAAGAGAGGAAAAGTGATTTTTTTAACAGATAATATTTTATTAACCACTTTGTTTAGCAAAACCAACTTAAAAAATGTACCGTAACATTTGTTGAGAACTGGGCAGGAAGCTATAATACCACCCTGAAGTTCACATACCACATGTGCAGCCACAGTTTTCATGAAAAAAGAATAATTCATGAAACCAAGATCTTTCAAAAATAACCATGAATAGGAAAAGTCACATCTGAATCACTGCAGGAGCTTTTATATGTGTATATGTGTGTAATCATTTAAAAAGCACAGCTAAAAAGGAAATCTATTATTTCTTTTCCCTACTTAACTAAGCACTCAGTCTATAATCAGCTGGTTAGCATGAAGTATTATTAAGGCACTATTTTTACAGAACCGGTTTTTATGGGTTTTGTATGTTATATGAACAGTGGGGTTTTGTTTTGTTTTGAATGTATTCTCTCTCTTTTTAAAATTCTCTTTCATGCTTCATATATTTCCTATATTAAGTCAAACCAAAGCTCTGGATCTGGATCTTGACATAATGGTAATGCAAGTGGAAACAAAAACATTTCAATCTTCAAAATGTCTTTCAATTGTACTCTATTTGATTCACATTAAAGTTGCGTTTATCAAAAATAGATTTTTAAAGAACCATAAACTTAAGAAAATTCATAGTTTGTTTCAAATTCTAAAGGACTAGAAAACAATCTTTATTTTAATAAGTCCCTGACTACTTTAGAAAAAAAAATACATAAAAACAAATAATTTGAATCATAACTGCAAAATTAGTAATTAAAGAAATCTTCCTCTTGTGGGGGGAGGACCACAGATAGTAAATATACCACTACCAAAAAAAGAAATTTAGGATTTTTAAAAAATTCTTTATAGATGGTTATGTTATGCCTTTTGGGAATCTTTCATTTCAGGTAATTTTACAATTAATAAAAGCTAAATGCCAATTAAAAGGAAAACATCCAAACAGTAAAACAGAAAAATGAGTAATGATATGAGCATATAAATCACAAAAAAATACAAAAGGTCAAGTGATATGTGAAATGCTGTTCAACCTTATTTGTAGTCAGTAAAAAAACAAAACTAGAAACCATTTTTTCATCCATGATTTTGTATATTTTTTAAAATTTGGTAATTATTGTTGACAAGGGTATGGAGAAATAGGCACTCACACATGGTAAAATGATATAGACAACTTTAAAAAAATTCCAGACAACTTAAATGAAAAAATTATGAAATCATGGAATACCTGGCTATAAATCTATATATAGTGACAGAGCACCAAGATATGTTAAGTGAAAAGCATGTTGCAAACTAGTATATTAAAAATTACTACTTTATAACTGTAGGTAGGTAGGTAGGGAAGGAAGGAAGGGAGGGAGGGAGGGAGGGAGGGCGGGAAAGAAGACAAGCATACATGAATACACACAAACAGAGTCTTCTGGGAGTCTTCTGGGATAAAGCATTGCCTTGACAATATCTTGCTTTTGGACTTCTCCTAGCCTCAAAACCATGAGCCCATAAATTCCCATCGTTTATTTGTTTTGGCAGCTAGGATGAGCCTATAAGGATACATACCAAACTGTTGGCAGTGGTTTTCTGACAAGAGAAATGGGACTTAGAGTGAATGGAAAGGAGATCTTTGACTCTATTATATAAAATTTTTCTACATATACATTGAAATAAGAATCTCTAGATATATTACTTATACAAATATTTTTAAAAAACAAAGGAAGGAAGAAAGGAAGAATATCATGAAATACCAAGAAAGTGGTGGCTAACTTACCTCAATCCCTGCTTGAAAGGATTTCAACCACATCACTTCAAATAGAAACTAAGGATCCACCATTAACCATCCATATAATTATATTTAGGACTAATTTGATTCACAACTGAACTTTCACACAAATAGTTATGATTGGCCTGCAAACTAAACTGCAGTGGTTTAGAACTATGTCTTTAAACTTAATCCATTCCTGTGGGTGTGAACTTTTGTAAATAGAACTTTGGATGATGTTACTTCAGTTAAGGTGTGCCCCTGCTGAATCAGGATGGGTCTTAATCTTATTATTTAAGGACTCATAGGGAAGATCACAGAGAGAGCAAGAAAGCCAGAGGGTGTAGCCAGAAGCTCAATTTCAATGGAACCTGGAAGAGAAATGAGAAGCCAGGAGAGGTTACCATTTGCATTGCCATGTGACAGAAAAGCCAAGGACCAAAGATTGCCAGCAGCCAGTCCCAGAATTCCAGAGTCTTCTGGGAGAAAGCATTGCCTTGAGATACCTTGACTTTGGACTCCCCCTAACCTCAAAACCATGAGCCAAAAAAATTCCCACTGTTTAAGTCAACCCGTTACATGGTATTTGTTTTGGCAGCTAGGTAACTAAAATATAAATCAAAAGATCAATTAGAATTTTGGAGCTGTTTGGGGTTTTAGGGACCGTCCATATCTGCCCCTCCCCTCATTTTACATATGAAGAAACTGTGTACAAAGTGACTTGTCCAGAAACAGACAAATAATTATACCACCAGTGCAATAAAAGAGGAAAGAAATCAACCTTCTCATTCTTAGTCAAGTTCTCCAGTAAATTCAATTTATTTCATCCTAACAATTTTGTAAATACCATCTGTGCTTCACAAGTGATTCCTGAAAATTTTCACTTTCCAAACACATTTCCAAATCACCTAATAAAAAGAAGTTCACATTTATGGGTTAACTCCAATAGAGAATTCATAGAACTTAGCATAGTGAAAGAATTTAGAAACTGCTTTTTGTCTAAGACTCTCTTTTTATGTTTAAAGAAAATAAAACAGGGTTATGTGAGTTGCTACGTTCAGTGAGTCAGAGAGTGTTGTGAGTGAAACACAGGTGTCCTGGGATTTTCTGTACTTCACACTCAGTTTTACCTTCTCCTTTTTAAGTTTTATTCTAGTAACACATCTACAACCTAATTTTTTCCCTTTTAACCACATTCAAATTATAACTCAGTGTTGGTTTTTTGTTGTTGTTGTTGTTTTTTCAGTGTTGTTAATTATGTTCACAATGTTGTACTACCACCAACACCTATTACCAAACATTTTCCATCATTCCAAATAGAAAATCTATACAATTTAAGCATTAACTCCCCCTTCCCTAACCTCTCCTGGTCTCTGGTAACCTATATTCTAATTTCTCTCTCTACAAATCTGCTTATTCTAATTACTTCATGTTAGTGAGATCATACAATATTTGTCTGACTTATTTCACTCAACATGATGTCTTGAAGACATCACATTCTATTTTACTTGTACACCACATTTGTTTATCCATCCATTGGTTGATGGACACTTGGGTTGCTTCCATCTTTTGACAATTGTGAATAATGCCACATGTGTGCGAATATCTGTTTGAGTCCCCATTTTCAGTTCTTCTGAATATATAACTAATAATGGGATTGCCAGGTCATATGGTAGTTCTATATTTAGCTTTCTGAGGAACCACCAAACTGTCTTCCACAGCGGCTGTACCATTTTACATTGCCACAGGCAATGAATGAGTGTTCCTATTTCTCCACATCCTCTCCAACACTTGTTATTTTTCTTTTGGGGATATACTGAGAAGAATGACCACTTCCTTCTTACTTCAATGGTTTCTGATGAGAAACTGGCATTTAATATAATTTGTACTCCCTTGTACATAATATGTTTCTTTTCTCTTGAAGCTTTCAGAACTCTTTTCTTGTCCTTGGCATTGGGTGGTTTGATTACTATGTGCTTGGGCATGGTTCTCTCTAAATTTTTCCTGTTTGGGATTTGTCAGGCTTCTTGAGTATGTAAATTCACGTCTTTCATTATATTGGGGGAGTTTTCTGCCATTATTTTTTTGACTATTCCTTCTGCCCCTTCTTCTCCTCTCTTTCTGGGACTCCAATAATGCATATATTGCTAGACTTGTTGGTATCCCAGAGGTCTCTTTTTTTGCACACATGGTAATTTAATATCTAATAAAGGTTTAATTTTATCAGTGGTGAAAGGCTGGACAATTCAAGAAATAGTATTGGGATAATTGGCCATGCATTTAGAAAAAAAATAGTTTATCTCTACCTCACACAATCAATAAAAATCAATTGCATATGGATTATATTTCTCAACAATCAAACATTATAAAAGCATTCATTGAAAATATAAAGACTGTGTTTATGACACTGGGAATATGAAAGCCTTTTAAAATAAGAAACAAAAGTTCTGAAGGAGGAGATTAACATGAAACTTCTGCAAAAACTCAAAGACATAAGCAAAAATTTTTTAAAAATCAGTCAAAAACAAGTATAAACTGGAAAGAAATATTTACAACATACTTAACAAAAATAAAATAAAATAAAATTTAGGATATATAAAAATAAGAAAAACACAACTATCCCAGTGGAAAAATGAGCAAAGAATATGAACTGGCAAGTCACAGAAAACAAAACACAAATGGATCAATAAACATATAAATAGATGTTTACCCTCCCTAATCATCTGGGGTGAGTTCAAGGATTTGGGGGCTATCAAGAAAAAGATTTGACTATCAGATGGCAGTAGCACACAGCAAACTTCATTTGGGTAGCACCTGGATGAATAGCAAGTTCCTCTCAGCAGGGACCTTCCAGAGGCAGTAATACCCAAAATGGAAGCAGGGCAAGGGAACTTCCAGACAGAAAGGATTCGGGGAGCAGACACATGTCTGGGTGATGTTGCTCCCACAGCACAGTAGGGAGTATCTGGGTCAGAGAGCTTCAAGCAGCAGGAGCAGTGTGGGGTCTTTTATAGACCGGGTTGTCTTGTACAGGGCTAGCAGGTGTGGGTGTAGTTTCATGGGCATGCAAAACAGGCAGGACCTAAATGGCTGATAGTATGTCTGTGTGGGCTCTATTTTATTTTATTATTATTATTTTTTAAAGATTTATTTTATCCATTTATTTATCCCCCCTTGCTGCTTGTGCTCGCTGTGTTCATTTTTTTTTAAACTTTATTTTGTACATTTAATAATTGAAAACATAAGCAATTAAAAACTAAAAAGTAAACACAGATGAATAAATATATACATTTCTCAATTAAATGTAATGGATACATGCAAATTTTTTTGTTGTTTTGTTTTTTGTTTTTTTGTTTTGTGTGTGTGTGTGTGTGAATCAAACAATATATTACACAATATATTTGGTTCATAGTAATGCATTCATACAGTATTTGTCCTTTTGTGTCTGGCTTGCTTCA
>JAKSZT010054182.1:119269-151229 GCA_026826555.1 Tolypeutes matacus
CCATGCAAGGCACATCCAGTTATGAGAGTCAAAGATATGGTGCCTAGCAGGTATGTATAGTTCCTTCCATCAAAATGCAGTTTACCAATCAGGGCTTATTTTTCTCCCAACAAGTTCGCTTAGTAATGTTAAAGGTTAAATTCTCCTGCATGATAATCAGGGTGGGCTAAACATTCGCTATATTAGAAACCATGCATGTGTCCCCAGACCTCGTTTTCCTCCCTAGGTCTGGTTTTTAGACTGCTGGTGATAAACTAAGCCTGATTTATTATATGTCCATCCTGTATGGGAAAAGACTATAACTCTAGGTATCTCTGGTCAACCTTAAGAGATATAGCAGGGGGCTATATCTGGTTGGCGTACATCTCCCATATGGAGGGACCTGGGTTCGATCCCCGGGACCTCCTGGTAAAAATTTAAAAAATATATAGAAGGTGCGTGGGCCGCCAGGCCCTGTGCGCGGGCGCACCACCAGTTCCTGCGAGCCACGCAGCAAGATGATGACATAATAGGAGAGTGACACAAGGGAGAGGCAAGATGAGACGCACCGAAAAACCAGCAACTAAGGTGGCGCGGGCAGGATGCCTCTCTCCTACATCAGAGATTCCAAGGATTGAATCCCAGTGAAGACAGGAGGAGAAGGATGAGAAGAGAGGGCAGAAAATGGACACAGAGTTGCCCAACGATTGGACACAGAAACAGCAAAAACGGGGGGGGCGGGGAAGGGGTGTAAAAATGGATAAAAGTAAATAAATAAATAAATCCTTAAAAAAAAAAAAAAAAATATTAACAGGAAGGTAAATATTTAGATGCCATTGTAATCAAGCGTTAAGAATTAACAAATGATTATGATTACTGAATCATTATATAGATGCCTTTTTACTTTCTAGTATATTGTAGAAGAGCCAAAGGTAAATACCTAAAATTACTGAAACTTGCTAAACTAAAATCCAGATGCCTTGACCTCTGATAATGATTGTAAAACTATATAACCTTTATCTTCTGATTGTAAAAACCTTGACTGACCCCTCTTTTGTACCCCCCCATCCTGTTTCATAACTTTAAAGTTATATGATCACTAGGCAGCCCTTAATGTTTATTAATGAAGGAACCTGAACCAGCCCCACCACAATTACTCATTAGCATAAACCCGCCTGTCTTTAGACAGTATAAAACTATCAGGATTACTGTAGTTCAGTGAGACAGATTTTAGGCCATCAGGCCATCTGAGCTCCTTGCTATGCCCTAGCAATAGAACTCTTTATCTCTCTGTAACTCCGGTATCTTGAGATTGGTCACTGAAGAGTATCGGACAAAAAAGAACCATTTTTACTTGGTAACATCACCTTCTTGATAAGAATACTGAATATCTGACTTGTCCGAAGTATCAAAAATTAATTGTCTAATAGTTTACACATGACATGTCATAAAACTGCTTTTGAAGTAATTTTTAAATTCTTTAAAGCTACACAAGTTTTTGTTTAAAAAAAAACTTTAAACATGTCAAAAAAAAAAAAAAAAAACACTTTCCAGGACATTTAGTGCACTGCCTACTCAAATTTCTCTCATTCTTCTTACCTTCTAAGTTTCACTCCAATCCATCAGAAATCCCATTGACTTTACCTTCAAAATATATCTGGAATCTGACCACTTTTCACCACTTCTGTTGATACTATCTGTGTCTGTGCTGCCATTATCTGTCACCTGGATTACTGCAATGGCCTCTAACTGGTCTCACCACATCCACGTTTGCCTTGCCCTACCCACTACCCTAGTCTATTCTTTTTATTTTTTATTTTTTTTATTTTTTTTGACCACATAAGTGTTACATAAAAAAATAGAGGGGATTCCCATATGCCCCGCTCTCTACACCTCCCACATTTCCCACATTAACAACATCCTTCCATTAGTGTGGTGCATTTGTTACAATTGATGAACACATTTTGGAGCATTGCCACTAAGCATGGATTAAAGTTTACATTGTAGTTTACACTCTCTCCCACCCAATTCTGTAGGTTGTGGCAAGATTTATAATGGCCTGTACCTGTCATTGCAATGTAATTCAGGACAATTCCCAAGTCCCCAAAATGCCCCCATATCACACCTGTTTTTCCTTTTCCCTGCCCTTAGAACCTCCAGTGGCCACTGCCTCCACATCAATGATATAAGCTCTTCCATAGCTAGAATCACAATAAGTCTACAGTAGAATACCAATACGTCTAATTTAGTCCATAGTTAACACACCAGCCACTAAGATCCTTATAAAACACAAGTCAGAGTGTGACATTTCTCTTCCCAAAGAAGAGGAAAACCTCTTGTAAGGACTCTAATGTAAAAACTAGTGTTCTCATAAGACTCTACAGGCTTCCATGTAATCTGGTCCTTTCCACCACTCTCCATCTCATCTCATTCCTCTTGCTCCCTCTGCTCACTCTACTAAAGCCTCAAGTAGTACCACAAACATACCAAGGGGGCTTCTGCCTAAGGACCTTCACCCTGACTCTTCCCTCCCTCTAGAAGGTGCTTTCTATGCTTCCCTAATGGCTAATTCTCTCATCTGTTCAAATATCCTTCCTTGATGAGGTCTATTTAAATAATTGCACCTAATACACTGCACTCTCCTACCCAGTACTCCTAATTCCTTTCATCCTGCTTTTTTCCCCGTTTTCTTTGTTCCACCTTCTAACACACTTTATAATTTTTGCATTATATACATTATTTCTGTCTCCTACAAATAGACTGCAAGCTTCCTGAAGGTTGGGATCTTTCTTTTCTCATCAATATACCTCAAGCATTTAGAATAGTGCCTGAAGCATACTAATCATTAAATAAATATTAATTTATTAAACAAGATAGTAAAACAATAAAACTAGGGCAGCAAACTTGCCTAGATTAAAGGCCAACATTTTCCCTGTGGTTTATTCAATTTGATTCACATTAAAGAAAGTCTAAGTTATTATGAAACAAAAAGCAGCAACATTCTGAGTCCAGCACTGAGGTGTAATGATTAAAATCTTCAATAAGCTGAACTGCAAGTTCTGAAGGGGCACAGGTAGAGCAAAATGCCCAGAAATGGCTATCTGGGGAAATATGGTGATGTACATAAAAATCATATTGATAGGACCGCCCATTTTCATTAATCGTGACTCTAAAAAATTGGGCTAAAAATGTTGTGATATAATCATTTGAAAAGCACTCAAGGATCTTCAGGAAGCTCAATACTCAAAATATATTATTGTTGACATTGCAACGACAGATACAAGCCATTATATATCCTGCTATAACCTATAGAATTGAATGGGAGAGAGCGTAAACTACAATGTAAATTACCTTAGTGGCAATGCTCCAAAATGTGTTCATCAATTGCAATGAATGTACCACACTAATGAAAGAAGTTGTAAATGTGGGGAAAAGTGGGAGGTGTGGGGAGTGGGGCATATGAGAATCCCTTATATTTTTCTATGTAACATTTTATGTAATCTAATTATTTTTTTGAAAAAATAAAAAATGTATTTAAAAAA
Organism: Tolypeutes matacus; assembly: GCA_026826555.1. Classification (NCBI taxonomy): domain Eukaryota; kingdom Metazoa; phylum Chordata; class Mammalia; order Cingulata; family Chlamyphoridae; genus Tolypeutes; species Tolypeutes matacus. The sequence continues at coordinate 122,791 of JAKSZT010054182.1, forward strand.
ATAAAACAGAACAACAACAACAGAAAAAAAAACAAATTACTGTGGATGAGAAAGACTGAGGAAGATATGGTAATTTGGGGACCATCTTGATAGCTACACTTCTTTAGACTAGAGCTAATAAACAAGTTCAGCAAAGTGGTGAGGTACAAGATCCCGAAAAAATCAGTAGTCTCTCTATATACTAGTAAAGAACAATCTGAGGAGAATAACAACTAAAGAATCAAATATCTAGGAATAAATTTAACCAAAGATGTAAAGGACTTATACACAGAACTCTATAAAACACTGCTAAAAGAAATCAAAAACCTAAATAAATGGAAGGGCATTCCATGTTCATGAATTGAAACACTAAATATCATTAAGATGTCAGTTCTATCCAAAATGATTTATAGATTCAATGTAATCCCAATAACATTTTAATAGCCTTTAGTGAATAAATGGAAAAGCCAATTATCAAATTTATTTGGAAGAGTAAGGGGCCCCAAATAGCAAAAAAAAAAAATCTTGAAAAAGAAGACTGAAGCTGGAGGACTCATAACTTCCTGACTTCAAAGCATATTACAAAGCTACAATGGTCAAAACAGCATGGTACTGGCACAAGGATAGACATATTGACCAATGGAATCAAACTACAAGTTCAGAAATAGTCCCTCACATCTATGGCCAACTAGTTTTTGACAGGGCTGCCAAGTCCATTCAATTGAGAAAGAATAGTCTCTTCAACAAATGGTGCTAGGAGAACTGGATATCCATACACAAAAGAATGAAAGGGACCCCTATCTCACAGCACACACAAAAATTAACTGAAAATGGATCAAAGACCTAAATAAACAACCAAGAGTATAAAATTCCTAGAAGAATATGTAGGGAAGCATCTTCAGGGTCATGTGTTAAGTAATGGTTTCTTAGACTTTACACCAAAAGCACAAGCAACAAAAAAGAAATAGATAGATGAAACTTCCTCAAAAGTAAAAACTTTTTAAAATTTATTTTTATTTATTTCTTCCCTACCCCGACCCCCATTGTTTACACTTGTTGTCTGCTCATCTTTTTTTTTTAGGAGGCACCGGAAACCAAACCTGGGGTCTACTCATGTGGGAGGGAGGTGCCCAATCACTTGAGCCACCTCCACTCCCAAAAGTAAAAACTTTTGTGCATCAGAAGACTTTGTCACAAAGGTGAAAAGACAACCTATTCAATGGGAGAATATATTTGGAAACCACATATCTGATAAGAGTTTAATATCCATAATATATAAAGAAATCCTACAACTCAACAATAAAAAGATAAACAACCCAATTTAAAAACAGGCAAAAGAACTGAATAGACATGTCTCCACAGAGGATATACAAACAGTTAAAAAAAAAAAAAAAAAACCACATGAAAAGACCAAATCATTAGCCATCAGGGAAATGCAAATCAAAACCACAATAAGATATCATTTCACACCCACTAGAATGGCTACTATTTTTTAAAAAAGTAAAGAAAACTACAAGCGTTGGAAAGGATGTGGAGAAAGAGGAACATTCATTCATCACTGATGGAAATATAAAACGGTACAGCTGCTGTGGAAGACAGTTTGGCAGTTCCTCAGGAAGTTGAGTATAGAATTACCATATGATCCAACAATCCCACTACTAGGTATATACCCAAAAGAAATGGAAGCAGAGACTCGAACAGATATTTGCACACTGATGTTTATAGCGGCATTATTCACAATAGCCAAAAGATGGAAGCAACCCAAGTGTCCATCTACCGATGAATGGATAGACAAAATGTGATATATACATACAATAGAATATTATTCAGTTGTAAAATGGAATGAAGTCCTGATGCATGTGACAATGCCTACTAAAAATTAACACAAAAGGGAGGCGGCTGTGGCTCAATCAGTAGGGCTCCCGTTTACCATATGGGAGGCCCCGGGTTCGGTTCCCGGGGCCTCCTGGTGAGGGCAAGCCCGCCCGCGCGGCGTGGTTAGCTGACCCAGCGAGCACAAGCAGCAAGGGGGGGATAAATGAATAAATAAATAAAATCTTTAAAAAAAAAAAAAAAATTAACACAAAAGGCATTATTAGACCATCTACACAATTTATATTTCAATGCTATGACTCTACAATATTCAATAAATTTTTTTTTGCTTTTTCTTTTTGTAATTATGGTTAACCCAGTTTATTAATTTAATCAGATGAACAAGGAAAACAATTACTCTTAAACTGCTCAACCAAAATTAAGAGACTAGGATACTTCACTGATTCACTGCCACACTTCGGACAGTGAAACAAAATTCACATCCATTTACATTTCAATTCATTACTTTATACCCACTTCCCACCAGTTCTGCACTATTCTACAAATAACAGATTAGTCCTCCACTCTTTAGGTTAGGGCAGTACAAAAATTAGGAAACCTTTAGGTTTAAATTCTTTCAATTGATATTTATTGCATATCTACTATGCACAAAATACTATTAGACCCTGACACAGTGAAACCAATAATGTAATTGTGACAGAAAGATTTTTAAATTATTTCAAAAAAAGACACTCTAAGGGAAGCGGCTGTGGCTCAATCAGTGGGGCTCCCGTTTACCATATGGGAGGCCCCGGGTTCGGTTCCCGGGGCCTCCTGGTGAAGGCAGGCCCGCCCGCACGGCGTGGTTAGCTGACCCAGCGAGCACAAGCAGCAAGGGGGGGATAAATGAATAAATAAATAAAATCTTTAAAAAAAAAAAAGACACTCTAAGTTTACTATTTTAGTTTAAAACATTTGATTTTTGTAGATACTCTTGCGTCACCTAAAAATTATTAAAATGCCAACCAACAGAACTCTGTTCTTAATACTATCAATGAACCACTATCTCATTATTGATAATAACCTCAAGAAAGCCAGCTTTTGTGGTCACCACCAATATGTCAGAATTTACTTCATCATCCATAGCAAGCAATTCTTCAGTCAGAGAAGAAGCTGGAAACTGGAAAGTTGTACTTGCTTCCATGAGTTTCATTCTTATGAGTAACATAACAGAACTGATAAAATTCTCTGTAATCATTTGGAAGGTAATATTCTTGAAATGCTAATACAGAACTGTTGTTCCTTCTACATAATATTCAGACATAGGGGACCATAAAAACATATAATAATCACAAGCAGTACTCCATCCAACCTTAAATATACCAACCCAATCTTTTGGATGTGGATAGATATATGGAGTTAAGATTTAATGGCATTCCAGGTGTGCATTAGGAAGATAAATCTTGGCCACATTTTGAAAGATGACACATGCAAAGCTGGAAATCTGCAATGGGACTTCTTGAGGGACTCCCAGGAAGAGGAAGAGCGTTAGAAAGTCTTCTGAGACGGAGATGCTGTCAGCTGCTGAATCTCTTCCACCACCACCAGCTCTCTCCACCGACTAGCAACACCTCTCCTCAAAGCTCCACAAAATGATATTGATATAAGTATTTCCGACAGTTTATGCTTTGTGTAAAGTATCTGGAGCTTTGTCAATGTTCTTGCTTTCTAGAATATGTTTTCACTTCAGGACAAAGGCTGATCAAAACTCTTAAGAAATAGTTCTTATCAAGTTTTCCTAAATTTATTAGTGCCCTGGTGATGTTGTGAGTGATGATATTAAGCAACAACAGTATGATGTTAGCAGTCATAAATTAAGTAGTTATTTTAAATGCTTACTTGGCCAAAAGCTTACTTCTTTAATTTAAGTCTGGTGTCTTTCATGTAATTGGTTCTCAATCAGGAGTGTATATCAGAATTAAATATGGAGTTTTATAAAAATATAAAATAAAATCCTGACATACTGAGGGAAAGAAAAGAAAGAAAGAAAAAGAAAGAAAAGAAAAGAAAAGAGAGAGAAAAATGAATGGAAAAAAATCATCTGTAAGTTGTAGAACGACTACAACTAGCCAAATATATGTGTAATTGGAATCTTCAAAAGACAAGAGAAAGATGTAAACAAAACAAAACAAAAAGAACTAAAGAAAAAGACAAGAGAAAAAAGGGAATCAGAAAAAATATTTGAAGAAATGATGGTCAAAAATTTTCCAAATATATACACATACATATCCAAGAAGCAAAACAGATCCAAACCAGACAAAGATGTTACAAGGGGAAAAAAAAAAAAAAACAAAAAAACTACAGGCCAATATCTCTCATGAACATAGATGAAAAAGTCTTAACAAAATATTAGCAAATTAAATCCAAAAATATATAAAAAGGATACTATATCATGACTAAATGGGATTTATCCCAGGAATGCAATTCTTGGTTTAAGTCAAAGATCAACTAATGCAATTCATTATATTAACTCACTAAATAGGAAAAATTATAAGATCATGTCAATAGATGCAGAAAGCATTTGACAAAATACAACACCCATTCCTATTAAAAACTCTCAACACACTTAAGAATAGAAAGGAATTCCTCAATGTGATAAAGATCATCTATTATAAACCTACAGCAATGACCATATTGATGGTGAAAGACTGACTGTTTTCCCTAATATCACAAACAAGACAATAATGTCTACTCTCACCACCTCTACATTGTATTAGGGATACCAACCTGTGCAATAAATCAAGAAAAAGAAACTAAAAGAATCCAGTTTGGAAAGGATGAAGTAAAACTCCTTTATTCTCAGACAACATGGTGATCTATCTAGAAAATCTTACAGAATCTATAAAAACATTACTACAATAAATTAATTTAAGAAGGTTTCAGGATAGAAGATCAATACTCAAATATCAATCATATTTCTACATACAGGCAATGAGTAAATGGAAATCAGCATTTTAAAAATATGCCAGACTTCAGGAAGATGGTGTACTAGAAAGACACAAGATTCTCTCTCTTCTCTCCCAGAAAAACAGCTAGAGGGGAAAAACATCTTCTAGGGTTTAAGACACAAGGGGAAGGCTGGACACCACCCAGAATAGAAAGGGGCAAAGGAAAAGAATTGCAACTGCAAAACTGAGTTAAAAGCAGCAGCTGCAACCGCCAGCATCCTCTCCCACACTATAGATTCTTTTGAATTCTCAGGTCTCTAAGCAGCAGCTAAAGACAAAGGGATTCACCTCCTTAAGAAAGGGGAGAGAGGGGGACACTGCCTAAGGCTGACTCAGCTTTTGATCCACAAATTTGTTCTGCTGTCTCCCACAAGCCCTTCTAGGCTGGATGGGGTCACACCATTGTTTGCCTTGGGAGCCCTCAAGGGACTAAAGAGATCCAACCCTCTCAGTATTCCCCTCTACTGACCTGGACTGGTTGCTGAAGATGCAGAGGGGAGTGGAATGGGAGGGGTCTCCCAAAAAAGGTTGAAGAACTGCCTCTGAGAAAGTTTGAACTACTAGGCTTCTAGCCTCCAGGCAGGATCCTCTATCACATTGACCAGGTCCATGTTGCAGCAAAGACACTCCAACCAGGCACTGAACTGAGAGGGCTACCAAAGAGTGCCATCTGCTGGCAGATTAAGGAAGTGCAAGTGAGGAAATTCAAAGTAAATAAGAGAGGCATTTTCTGGCCTTTATAGCCTCCTTCCCTAAGGCCCTTGGAAGCAGGTCTGCAACCCATTACTGGGTCCAGGGCCCAGATGTGAGCAACTAACAGGAACAACCCTAGAGATACAGATCAGATTAAACCAAGAATCAAAGAAGAGAAGTAACACACAGCCTCCTGCCACAAAATCCCTACGAAAAAGAGAAATTCAGCATCTGAGTAAAATCACCATTCTAACCAGATGCCTAGACATCAGCAAAAAATTATAAGCCATACTAAGAAAATAGAAGAAATGGCCCAAGAAAATGAATATATCAAAGCCCCAAAAAGAGACACAGGATTTGAGACAACTAATCATCGAGATGCACACAAATTTCCAAAATCAGATTAAGGAGATGAAAGATAATATGGCCAAAGAGATAAAAGACATCAAGAAGACACTGAGCAAGCACAAAGAAGAATTTGAAAACATGAATAGAAATGTAACAGAGCTCATGGGAATGAAAGACATGATGGTTGAGATAAAAAACACATTAGATATCCATTACATTTAATTGAGAAATATATATATTTATTCATCTGTGTTTACTTTTTAGTTTTGAATTGCTTATGTTTTCAATTATTAAATGTACAAAATAAAGTTAAAAAATAATAATAATAATAAAAGAAAAAAAAACACATTAGAGGAATACAACATAAGACTCAAAATTATAGAAGAATGAATAAGTGATACAGAAGACATAACAGCTGAAATTAAAGAGAGAAAAGAATGGGGAAAAAATTAAGCAGGGGCTCAGGGAGTAGAAACGCAACAACAAACATGCCATGGGAGTTCCAGAAAGAGAAGAAAAGGGAAAGGGAGCAGAAAGAGTATTTGAGGAAATAATGACTGAATATTTCCCAACTCTCTTGAAAGAAATGAACTTACATGTCCAAGAAGCGCAGCGTGCCCCAATTAGAATAAATCCAAATAGACTTACCCCAAAACATATACTACTCAGAATGTCAAATGTCAAAGATAAAGAGAAAATTCTGAGAGCAGCAAGGGAGAAGCAAACATCAAGTACAAGGGATGCCCAGTAAGACTTAATGCAGATTTCACATCAGAAACTATGGAGGTGATAAGACAGTGAATGATAATTAGGGCTGAAGCCAAGAATACTTTACCCAGCAAAACTGTCCTTCAAATATGAATGTGAGTTTAAAGTATACACAAATAAACAGAAATGAAGAGAGTTCATAAAAAAGAATCCACATTTGCAGGAAATATTAGAGGAAGCCTTACAGCCTGAAAAATAAAGACAGGAGAAAGAAGCATGGAGGAGAGTAGAGAAGACAAAAATACCAGAAAGTATAAACAAAAGAATAAAAAGACAAAAATAAGATATGACATATGGAAACAAAAGAACACAATGGTGGAAAAAAATAATGCATTTACAGTAATATCATTGAATGTGATTAGATAAAACTCCCCAATCAAAAGATATAACTGACGGAATAGATTAAAAAAAAACAAACATAAGCCATATATATGCCTACAAGAGACTCACCTTAGACCAAGGAATACCAACCAGCTGAAAATGAAAGGTTGGAAAAAGATACTCCATGCAAACAGCAGAAAAAATAGCAGGGGTAGCTATACTAATGTTGGACAAAACAGACTTTAAATGCAAAAACAGCTATAAAACATACAGAAGGCCATTATATATTAATAAAAGGGACACTACACCAGGAAGAAATAACAGTCATAAATGTAAACTCTGGCAGAACTGAAGGAAGGAAAAAACAATACAATAATATTTGGAGACCTACACACCACTCACATCATTAGACAGAACAACTAGACCAATGAACAACAAGAAAGAAGAGAACTTGAACAATATGATAAATGAGTTAGACCTACTAAACATATACAGAACGTTGCACCCAAACTCAGTGGATTATATATTTTACTCAAGTGCTCACGGATCTTTCTCCAGGATAGACCACATGTTAGGTCACAAACATCTCAATAAATATAAAAAGACTGAAACTATACAAAGTACCTTGTCAGATCATAATGGAATGAAACTGAAAATCAATAATAGATGAGAAAAGGTAAAATCTGCAAATGTGTGCTAAATGGATGCTAAATAACACACTCCTAAACAATCATGGGTCAAAGAAGAAATTGTGAAATTAGTAAATATATTGAAATGAACGAAAATGAGAACACAAAATATCAAAATTTATGAGATACAGCCAAATCAGTGCTGAGAGGGAAATTTATAGCCCTAAATGCCTATATTAAAAAAGAAGAAAGAGCTAAAATCAAAGATCTAACTGAACTGGAAAAACTAGAAAAAAAACAGCAAACCATTCCCAAAGCAAGCAGAAGGAAAAAGAAATAATAAAGATCATAGAAGAAATGAATGAAATTGAGAACAACAGCAGCAAAAAAAAAAAAAAAAAAAAAAAAACAATAAAGGAAATCAACAAAACCAAAAGCTGGTTCTTTGAGAAGAACAATAAAATTGACAAACCCTTAGCTAGACTAACAAAAAAGAGAGAGAGAAAGAGGGAGAAGATGCAAATAAATAAAATCAGAAATGAAAGGGGCAAAGTTACAACTAACCCCACAGAAATATAAAGGATCATAAGAGGACATTATGAGAAATTGTATGCCAACAAAGTAGACCACATAGATGAAATGGACAAATTCCTAGAAATGCACAACAAATCAACACTGATACTACAAGAAATACAAGGACTTAACAAACCAATCACATTTAAAGAGATTGAATTAGTCATCAAAAATCTCCCAAAAAAGAAAAGTCCAAGACCAGATGGCTTCACAGGTGAATTCTATGAAGCATTTCGAGAAGAATTAACACCAACCCTGTTTAAACTCTTCCAAAAATTTGAAGAGTAGGGAAAATTACCCAATACATTTTATGAAGCCAACATCACCCTAATACCAAAGCCAGATAAAGACACTACAAAAAAATTACAGACCAATCTCTCTAAAGAACATAAATGCAAAAATTCTCAACAAAATACTTGCAAATAAAATCCAGCAGCATATCAAAAGACTTATACACAACAACCAAGTGGGATTTATTCCTGGTATGCAAGGATGGGTAAGCAAAAGAAAATCTATTAACATAATATACCACATTAACAAACTGAAGGAAAAAAATAACATGATCATCTCAATCAATTCAGAAAAAGTATTTGACAAAATCCAGCATCCTTTCTTGGTAAAAACACTTTGAAAAATAGGAATAGAAGGTAAACTCCTCAGTATGATTAAGGACATATATAAGAAACCATAGCCAACATCCTACTCAATGGGGAGAGACTGACACAACATCATACTTAGTGGGGAGAGATTGAAAGCTTTCCCTCTAAGATCAGGAACAAGACAAGGATGCCCACTCTCAACATCGTTATTCAACATTGTGCTAGAAATTCTAGCTAAAGCAATTAGACAAGGGGAAAAAAAGGCACCCAAATAGGAAAAGAGAAAGTACAACTCTCACTATTCACAGATGACATGATCCTATATTTAGAAAACTCTGAAATCTCTAAGACAAAGCTACTTGAGCTAATAAATTAGTTCAGCAAAGTGGCAGGATACAATATCAACATGCAAAAATCAATAATGTTTCCTTACACTAGTACTGAACAATCTGAGGAGGAAATCATGGGGAAAATTCCATATACAAGAGCAACAAAAAGATTCAAATACCTAGCAATCAATTTAACCAAAAAAGTACAGAACATACATGCAGAAAACCACAAAATAATGTTAAAAGAGATCAACAAAGACCTAAACAAATGGAAAGGAATTCTGTATTCATGGATTGGAAGACTAAATATCGTGAAGATGTCAATTCTACCCAAATTGATTTATAGATTCAATGCAATATCAATCAAAATTCCAACAGCCTACTTTACAGAAACAGAAAAGGCAATTACCAAATGTATTTGGAAGGGAAAATGCACCTGAATCGCCAATAGCATTCTAAAAATAGAATTTAGAAACATACTACAAAGCTACAGTGGTCAAAATAGCATGGTATTGGCATAAAGATAGACATATCAATTAGTGGAATCGAATTGAGAGTACAGAAATAAATCCTCACTTCTACTATCAACTGGTTTTCAACAAACCTACCAAAGCCATGTTACTGGGACAAAATAGTCTCTTTAACAAATGGTGCTGGGAGAACTGGATATCCAAACCAAAAGAATAGAAGAAAACCCCTATCTCACTCCCTATACAAGAATCAACTCAAAATGGATCAAAGACTTAAATATAAAAGCCAGGACCATAAAACTTCTAGAAGAAAATGTAGAAAACATCTTAAAAACTTTCTGGTAGGTGGTGGTTTCTTGACTCTACCTCCAAAGCACAAGCAACAAAAGAAAAAAGGGACCTCCTCAAAATTAAACACTGCACTGCAAAGGACTTTGTCAAAAGGGTGAAAAGGCAGCTGACTCAATGGGAAAAAATATTTGGAAATCACATATCTGATAAGGGCTTAATAACCATGATATATAAAGAGATGCTACAACTCAACAATAAATAGACAAATGACCCGATTAAAAACTGGGCAAAAGACTTGAATAGACATTTATCCAAAGAAGAAATAAAAATGGCAAAAAAAAAAAAAAAAAAAAACATGAATGTTCAACATCCCTAGCGATTAGGGAAATGCAAATCAAAGCTACAATGAGATATCATTTCACACCTATTCGACTGGCTACTATTAAGAAGTCAGAGAAGTACAAGTGTTGGAGAGGACGTGGAGAGACAGAAACGCTTATTCACTGTTGGTGGGAATGCAAAATGGTACAGCCACTGTATAGGATTGTTTAGCAGTTCCTAAAGAAGTTGAATATAGATTTGTGACACAACCCAGCAGTACCACTATTGGATATATATCCAGAAGACCTGAAAGCAGTTACACGAACAGACATCTGCACACTGATGTTCATAGCGGCATGATTCACGATTGCCGAAAGATGGAAACAACTCAAGTATCCATCAACCAATGAATGGATAAACTGTGGTGTTTACACATGGTGGAATATTATGCAGCTGTAGGAAGAAATGAAGTTGTAAAGCATATGACAACATGAATGAACCTGGAGGACATTATGTTGAGTGAAGCAAGCCAGACACAAAAGGACAAATACTGTATGACTGTGCTACTATGAACTAAATATATTGTATAATCTCATGGATTTAATAACCTGGATATGGGTCACCAGAAAATAGAATGAGGTTAGAGAATGGAAAGTTGAGGGTTAACTTGCGCAGAATTGGTAAAAAGGATGTGTGTTAATCTTTGGGAATTAATAGAAAAGGTGAAAGCACAACATAATGTTTTTAACTAGCAGTACCACTATATGGGTATGTCAGTGGTTTAAAGGGAAAGTCTAAGGTCATGTAAATTACTAAAAAGAAAGCTTAAAAGTGTAACATGGGGGAAACGGATGTGGCTCAAGTGATTGGGCTCCCATCTACCAAAAGGAGGTCCAGGGTTCGATTCCCAGAGCCTCCTGGTGAAAGGCAAGCTGGCCCACATGGAGAGCTGGCCCATGCGGAATGCTGGCCCACACAGGAAGGCTGGTCCGCACAGAGTGCTGGCCCACATGGGCAGCTGGCGCAGCAAGATGACGTAACAAAGAGACACAAAGGAGAGACAGTAAGAGACGCAGCAGACCAGGGAGCTGAGGTGGCACAAGAGATTGAGCACCTCTCCCACTCCAGAAGGTCCCAGGATCGGTTCCCAATGCCGCCTAAAGAGAAGACAAGCAGACACAGAAGAACACACAGAGAGCAGACAGCGAGCACAAAACAAAAGGGTGGTAGTGGGGTGAAGGGGAAATAAATAAATAAATCTTAAAAAAAAAAAAAAAAAAAAACCTATTTGTTAAAAAAAATGTAGCATGGGACAGCTAAAAAATATAGCAATGTAATACCGCTTATGAAATATGAGTACATATAAAATTGCAAATATAAGACTCTTTTTCTTTGAAACTGAAGTAATATATGTTAATACAATAAGATATTAATATCAGACAAAAAAGCCACTATGCTAAGTGAAAGAAACCAGAAACACAGTACTACATATTTTATGATTACATTTGCATAAAATTGAAATATAAATCAATTTATAAAGATGAAATTAGGTTAGTGGTTATATAAGGCTGAGGAAGGATAGAGGGATTGAGACATGACTAAGGGGTGTGGGGTCTTTTATTTTGTTTTTGTTTTGTTTTGTTTTTTTTACTGGGAGGTCCCAGGGATTGAACCCCAGTCCCTCCATATGGGAGATAGACATCCAACCATTTGAGCTACATTCGTCCCCCGGGTCTTTTATTTTGGAGTAATGAAATTGTTCTAAAATCTTTCGTAGTGATGAAGTCACAAGATTGTGATTATACTAAAAGCCATTGATTACACACCTTGGATAGAGCATATGGTATGTGACTATATCACAATAAAACTGCATAAAATTAAATAAATAATAAACAAAAACCAGACAAGCAAACAAACAAGAAAAGTCTTCACCTCTCAATCTCTCTGTTTCCCCTGCTGTACATAGCTGCTATTTCTGGCTATTCCTGTACAATTCATTGTCTGTTTTATTATTATTATTATTATTATTATTATTATTATTGAAATAATGAAAATGCTCTAATAATGACTGAAGTGATGAATGCACAACTATGTGATTATACCAAATACCATTGACTGTACACTTTGGATGAATCGTATGCTTTATTAATATGTATACATAGATTTGTTTAAAAAAACAAAAAAAAAAAATGCCATTCACTATAACCCCAAAAAGTATGAAAAATTTAGTATAAATGTGACAAAAACTGTGCAGGACCTGTTCATTGAAAACTATAAAACAGTGCTACATTCATGGATCACAAGACTCAATATTGTTAAGACATCAGTTTTTCCCAAAATAATACAATGCAATCCTAGTGAAAATTCCAGCAGGCTATTTATAGAAATTGGAGAACTGATTCTAAAATTCATAAGGAAATGCAAAATTCCTAGTCAAATCAGCTTTGAAAACAAAAAATAAAGTTGAAGTACCATGTATATTAAAAAAATCAGCTAGTTCCTGACAGTTGTAGCATTACCATATGCTATCAATTTAATAGAGAGGTGGCTATCGCTTTTTTCCATATATTCTCTCCTTGTAAAATATTAAAATATTGCATATGTCTCCATTGACAAGTACCTCATCTTGGTCCCTCCTGCTTCCTCTCCAGAGTTAATCATGGTGTATGGTAACCTTCCTTCCAAATCTTTTTGTACATCTATGTACATATGTAAATAGCCATAGAAAATTAGATTATGGTGTATGTTGTAATAGTGTGAAGGAGGAATCCATGACAATAAGAAAATCTTAGGTTGATGACAACTGTTACCTAGGGCCAGGGGCAGAGATGGGGTCAGGGTGAGGTTGTGGGATAGTGGGAAGGAAGATGAAATTAGAAAGGGCTCAGTTTGGGAAGCTTCAAATCTTTTGACTGTTTTACTTCTTAACCTGGTTGATGGAAAATAGGTGTTCATCAAAATATTTTGTAATTTTTTAAGAAACCATAAGTTAAACTGAATATATCACTAAAAACTTGATTTCCTTACAATGTGGAGACATCCTAGTTATTACACATAAATGACTCTTTTTTAATGTGGAAGTGTAGTTAATAATATGACTAAAAAAGTTTACTTTGCCTCTAAAGGACATTTAAGTTGTTTACGGTTTTATAATTCACAGCAACATTGCTGTGACCATGCTTGCACAAGCTTCTTGTGTTCAAGTGAAGATGTTTGTCCTGAAGTTGGATTGCTGGGGTATACAGCATATGCGTTTTTAAATTTTCACATTAATAAATAACACCAAAATGCTTTTCAATTGTCCATTCCAGTGTTTGTGCCCACCATCAACAGAATGGGGAGCCTGTTTCGCACATCACAACAACACTAGACATTATTAGTCTTCAATTTTGTTACTTTAATAAAGTGAAAATATCATCTTACTTTAATTCACAATTCCTTGGGTAATATTAAGATTGGCACCTTTTCATGTATTTACAAGCCATCAGTATTTCCTTGCCTAAAAACTGCCCATTTGTATCCATACCCATTTTTAAATTTGGGGTTATTTGTCTTTTTCTTATTGATATTTTATAGTTCTTAAACACAATGGATACTAATCTGCTTACTATATATGCTACAATAATTGTCTAAATTCCAAAGGACAAGTTGTCTTTTAATTCTGATCATATATTCAATTATGTAATTGCTGTACATTTTTCACTTATCATATGTTCCAATATTTGGTCTTATTCTTTTAACCTTAAGGTCTTTGCTACCCCACAGCCATAAATATAGTCTCTCATACTTTTCATAATTTTTTTTTTTTTTAAAGATTTATTTATTTACTTTATCCATTTTAAACCCCCCCTCCCCATTTGTTGTTTTGTGTCCATTTGCTGGGCAATTCTCTGTGTCTGTTTCCTGCCATTTCTTCTCATCCTCCTCCTCCAGTCTTCACCAGGATTCGATCCTGGAGATCTCCGATGTAGGAGAGAGGTATTCTGCTGCCTGCGCCACCTCAGCTCCTGGCTTCTGGAGCTTTTGGAGCATCTCGTCTTGTCTCTTCCCTGTTACGTCATCATCCTGCTGCATGGCTCCCGGGGCCCGACAGCTCAGCGGCACACAGAGCCTGGCAGCCCATGCGCCTTCTATATATATTTTTTATTTTACGAGAGGTCCCCTGGGATCGAACCCAGGTCTCTCCATATGGCAGACGGACGCCCAACCATTTGAGCCACATCCGCCCCCTACTTTTCATAATATTTTTATACTAGAAGGTGTATGATTAAAAGAGTGCCTTGAACATATTTGAGTAAGAGATTTTAAGATTTTCAAAACTATAATGATTTATTTTCTATGACTTAAAAATACAACAGAATCGACCAAAATGATTCCTATAGTACTGATGTCCCTACTTTCAACACAGAACATTAATATAACTTTCACAGTCAAACATGTGAAACACAGACTATGAGACAGTATTAAGACATATTTGTTAACATTGTTAGGTACGATAATGGTATAATGGCTATATTTTATAAAAATAGAGATACATAGAAAACTATATAAGGGTGAAATATGGTATATGGAGTTTGCTGTAAAATACTACAGGAGAAAATCAGATCAGCGAGATAAGAGGAGGACAGAAACATTTAATTACTGGAGCTGGATGACAGGGTCACAAGGGTTCTTTTCAATGTTCTATTATATATATATATATATGGAGAGTTCGAAGTTTTTTTCAAATGTAAATTCTATGTTTAAGCTGGAAAAAAGAAGTAATTTTAGTAATCTTAACTTCACAATGTGTTTCTCCAGAAGACAAAAATTAAGTACTTTTATTCAAAAAATTTCCCAAAGTTAAAAATTAGTTTAGACTCCGGATTCCAATGTGAAAGATATTTTCAAAGTTTCATAATCAAAACATCCCAACTGAGCACTTAGTAACAGCAAAAACATCTCTATAATCAACTACAAAACAAACAAAAATAAACCTGATTCCTTTCTGCTTTAATCCATAATATTCTATTCTACCCAGAGCCTGATCAAGGGCACAAAATGTTCTAAGATGAGAAAACAAATTGTGTCGTCCTCACAAAGTACGTTGCTGCTGATGTGTAACCACCAGCATGAGCCTTCTGTGGATAAGAATGGCCTTCAAACACTGCACGCACTAAAGGCTAGAGATACAGGGACAGTCAGGCAGAACAAAACAGTTACCAGGGAGGAATTCTGCCTGCCGAGAGCTTGCCCTTCTGCCCTTCACACAAGAGTCTGTTCGCAACTGAGACTGGGTTCTTGATTCCTATAAAATAAAACCGGCAGAAAATGAAGTCAGGAAAATATTTTCAAATTGCCCAAATACAATGACAATTCTTAATTATAATGAACAATAAGAATCAAAGCAATAAATATAAGAATACCCAATAAATGCAAGAATGTAAAATATATATTCTCATGTTCTGTCATGTGATACAGCAGCAAAGACTCAATTAGTAATACTCTATATTTAAATTAGGTTCCTTTATAGATTTCAGAATAGAAGAGAAAAAAATGAATTAAAAGTATAGCATTCTCCATATTTCAAAACTAAATAAATGTCCCAATCACAAAACAGCTTCAAATTTACCTTGGAAATAAAAATGAATGGGGGGAAAGACCATAAATTTAAAATCTCACTTTTAATGAGAGACACAACACAAAGAAGGTGATTCAAAATGGGGTAGAGGTAGGGGTGGAAAGAAGCGTCCATGTACGTACAATATTGTAATCTAAAATATGTTTCTGGTGCAGGCCTTCTGATTGTTTCTAAAAGACAGAACAATAGGTGAGAAGGGAGCTTTTGAGGGAGGAAAGGAACAACAGGATAGCAAGTACTA
Source organism: Tolypeutes matacus (assembly GCA_026826555.1). NCBI lineage: Eukaryota > Metazoa > Chordata > Mammalia > Cingulata > Chlamyphoridae > Tolypeutes > Tolypeutes matacus. Next base: position 138,793 of record JAKSZT010054182.1, read on the forward strand.
GTGTGAGAAACATCATTAGGATAACTACTACATATACACAGATGATGACAGGAAACAAACAGTAACTTAGTACCTAATATGTGCCAGGCCCAGCACCAAATCATTAAATGTGTCAGATTATTTCATTGTTCCCTCAACTCTATCATATAGATACACTTGTAAACCCTACTTGACTAAGGAGGAAACAATTGCACTGAGAGGTTAAGTTATCTGCCAATATCAGAGCACTGAGATTTTAACAGAGACAGCTAATGCCAGAGACCACACACTTAAATATTTGCCTATCAATGCCTCTAAGGACACTATTAATACAAAGAAGTATCAGCAATGGAATATAAAGAGACTATAAAAACTCAATTAGTCAGATTGGCTCAAAACAAAACCAACTGTAGAAATGTAAATACCCAAAACATCTGCCACTGGAAAAAAAAAGGATGAAATACTGAAAGATAGCAAAGCCCACATCTATGTGCTAATTTTTAAGACACGATATATGTCTGGATATGATAACTCAATATTGCAAAGACATTGATAATCTCAAGTTAACTTATAAGTTAAAATCTGTAAATTCTCAATCAAAACTTCAAAAGGATTGCTAAGAAATATGGCAAGTGACTCTTACATTCATCAGGAAGAAAAAGCTCTGAAAGAGAAAAATAAAGAGAATTCACCGTACAAGGTACTATTTCTTATTAAAAGCTATTCTAATTAAAAGAACGTGGTTTGGGTACAAAATAGAGAAAAGAGAGAAAGACATCAATGAAGTAGAATAAAGCTAAAATTCAGAAACAGATTATTTAATATATGATAAAGACAAATCAGTCAGAAAGGATAGACTATTTATGAGAGGGAGAAAGGATATAGAGTAAAAAAACCACAGGCATGGGAGTCAGTGTTTTTTAACTGTACACGTAATCAATTTATTGCTTCTCACCTACAAATTCACACTTCATTGCCTGATCTGTGAAAATAGATATGGGCCCTTTAAATATGCTTCCTTTGCCAGCTGACACAACACTAAGCTTTGTCAGTAGAGAACACTGGAGAGTGACACAAGGGAGAGCCAAGACAAGACGCACTGAAAAAACCAGGAACTAAGGTGGCGCAGGCGGTAGGACGCCTTTCTCCCACGTCGCAGGTTCCGAGAATTGAATCCCAGTGAAGACAGGAGGAGAAGGATGAGAAGAGAAGGCAAGAAACAGAGAGTTGCCCAGTGAATGGACACAGAAACAGCAAAAGTAGGAGTGGAGGTGGGGGGGTGTAAAAATAGATAAAAGTAAATAAATAAATCCTTTAAAAAAAAGATTGGACTACAGTTAGTAGTAATACTTTGATGATGCTCTTTCATGATTTGTTAACAAATGTTTCACAACAATGCAGGGTGTTTGTGGGGGGGGGGTGATGTTTGGGAGCCCTGTATGATGTTATGCATGTTTGTTTTCTAAGTTCACGATGTTTACTGGACACTAATAGTTTATGTATGTTCATGTATGAATGATATACTTCAATAAATTGTTTAAAAAAAAAAAAAGAAAATATAGGTGACTGTGCTTATAATTACGAGAAAGATGACTTCAGAAATGAAAAATATAAAAGCCACAAAGGGAGAAGTAATAAATTTGACAAACAAAAATTTAAATGCAATAATGCACACCATAAATAAGAGTTAAAAGGCAAGTAGCAAAAGAGTTATAAAAAGTCAGTTCATGGAGAAACACAAATGGCCTTCAATCATATAAAATGTCACTAATACCAATAAAATCATACAGCTGATAACATATGGAATGGTAAAAAATGGAATGTTTTCCCTCTAAGGTCGGAAATAAGGCAAAAATGCCCACTATCACCCATTATATTCAACACTGCACTGGACATCATAGCCAGTATAACAATGCAAGAAAAAACATTAAAGATTGAAATACTGGAAAAGAAAAAGCAAAACTGCCATTGTTCACAAGTGATATGATTGTGTATATAGAAACTCCAAAGAACTCTATTTTTAAAAGAAAAACAAAATACACTAGAATCAACAACTGAATTTATCAAGACCACTGGATACAAGGGCAATATACAAATATAAACTGTATTATTATATACAATAAAACCAGATATTAATATTCAAATATATAGTTTATAATAGCATCAAAAAAAAAATGAAAATACCTAGAATAAATCTAATAAAAGGTATGTAATTCATTGGTCTCAACCAGGACAACTAACATGGAGGTGATGATGGACAACTACCATACTAAGGAACCAAGAGAGTCTACAACTGCAAGCAAGAGAGTCCCATGCATCGGCCATATGGGATCACAGGCCCCTCTCAATTAGAGGTGGAGTGGACATCACCATGTCCAAATCCTCAGGACTGGGAAATGAACTATGTACTAAAGTAGACTTACTGGTACTCTACTATAGACTTATTGTGATTCTAGCAATGGAAAAAATCATATCGTTAATGTGGAGGCAGTGGTCACTGGAGGTTCTGAGGACTGGGAGAGGGAAAAATAGGTGTAATATGGGGGCATTTTGGGGACTTGGGAATTGTCCTGAATGATATTGCAATTACAGATACAGGCCCTTATAAATCTTGCCACAACCTACAGAATTGGGTGAGAGAGTGTGCAAACTACAATGTAAATTAATCCACACTTAGTAGCAATGCTCCAAAATGTATTCATCAATTGCAATGAATGTACCTCACTAATGAAGGATGTTGTTAATGTGGGAAAATGTGGGAGGTGTGGGGAGTGGGAATATAGGAATCCCCTATATTTTTTATGTGACATTTGTATAATCTAAGTATCTTTAAAAAAATAAAAAAATAAAAGGTATGTAAGACATCTATACTGAAAACTATAAAAAACTGCTGAAAAAAATTGACTATGGTTTACAAATGTACATATTCCAAGCCCAATGAATGGAAGACTCAATATTGTTCATATATATCAATTGTCAACAAATGGTTCTAATAAATCTTCCAATGGGATGTTATTATGGGTATTTATAAACTGATTCGAAAATTTTTATGAAAATGTCAAGGACCCAGAATAGCAAAATGATGTTTAAAGAAAAAATAATGAAGTTGAAAGTCTCAAACCACCAAATATCAAGAAACAGTATAAGAGGAGTAAATGTAGCTCAAGCGGTTGAGTGCCTGCTTCCCATGTACAAGGTCCTGGGTTTGATCCCCGGTACCTCCTAAAAACAAAACAAACCAACAAATGAGGGGAAAAAAAAAAACAACTCTCATTGGGGAGTGGATGTAGCTCAGTGGTTGAGCACCTGCTTCCCATTTACGAGGTCCTGGGTTCAACCCCTGGTATCTCCTAAAAAAAAAAAAAAGAAGAAGAAAGAAGCAATATAAAGTTATAGTAATCAAGACAGCATAGCACTGTCATAGACAAACAAGTCAATAGAATAGAATAGAGTCACCTGATTTGCCAACACAATTCTGTGGGGAAAGGACTGCCTTTTCAATAAATGGCAATGGGCCATTTGGATATCCAGACAAGGAAAATAATTAATGTTGAACCCTATCTCACATTCACAAAATTTATCTGCACTTGTTCAGAGTTTTAAATGTGAAGGGTAAAAACAATAAAACTACTAAAAGAAAACAATGGAGACTATCTTCATAAACTTAGGGAGATAAAGATTTCTTAAACAAAACACAAAACCTACTAACTCTAATAGGAAAGACTGATAAATGAAACTTCATTAAAATTAAAAACTTCTGTTCATCAAAAGACACAATTAAGAGAGTGAAAAGGCAAGCCAAAGACCAGGAGGAGATATTCACAATACATGTTCTGACAAAGGATTTGTATATAAAATATATAAGGAACTCTAACAAATCAATGAAAAACACACACAAAAAAAAATCCAATGAAAATATGCAAAAGATTTGGATAAGCACATTATAAATGAGGATATTTAAATGGCCTATAACACATGATAGGGTCCTCAATATCATTACTCATCAAGGAAATGAAAATTAAACCCACAATACCCCTACATATATATCAAAATGTCTGAACTTTAAAATAATAATAATACCAAAAATTGGCTAGGATAGAGAGTATTTAAAACACTCATACATTGCTGATGGGAGTCTAAAATGCAACAACTATTTTTAAAAACTGGCAGTATCTACTAAAGCAAAGCACATATGTAACTATGACTTATTCCAACTCCTAGATTTATGACCAAGAGAAATAAGTATATATGTCTACCAAAAGACATGTACAAGAATATTCATAGCAGCTTTATTCATAATAGTCAAAAACTAGAAACTATACAACTGCCCACAAAGAGTAGAAGGACTAAATAAATTATGGTACTAGGCAATTATAAAGAAAAAAACTACTTCAACGCAATACATGAAATCAAACTCACTGGCATATAGTTAAGCAAAAGGAACCAGACACACACACACAAAATAGAAATACAAAACAAAATTTTAAAAAAGATAAAAAACAAGACAAAAATATATCAAAAATAAAATAAAAACATAAAAAGAAAATTTAAAAATAAGAAAAAAGAAGACAAAAAGAAACCAGACATAGAAGTGTCTAAGTCCATTCAAACAAATTTCAAGACCAAGCAAACTAATCTATGATGCCCAGTGATTTCCTTGGGGTCAGGGGGGATACAGAGTACAAGAGTTATGAACTAGCAAGAGGCATAAAGGAAACTTCTGGGATGATGGAAATGTTCTACACATTGACCTGGAAATGTTTAATAACTTTGGATCTAGGTGATCTCTACAGGGCAGCAAACATCTAAATATCCATCAAGAGGAATTCTTAAAATCTTTACACTTTACAAATATTTTGCTTGAATAAATAAGCTGTAAAAAACTGGATCTGTCCTGAATGTACTGAATGTGAGAAAAATCTCCAAGACATCCTAAATAAAAAAAGAAAATTTCATAATAATATACTTATATGTTTAAAAAAACATGAGCAAAACTAAACTATGCTTTTATTACATGAAAATATGGATAAATGCATGAGATTTTACTGGTTAAAACCACAGGGGAAAGGGAGATTGGAAGGGAATTTTAGAAGGATCAAAGGTAAATTTTATTCATATCATAGTAATGTTTTTATAATAAAAATATATTACTTATATATTTCAAATAACTTTTTAAAAAACAGGATATCCTAAATTGAGTTTTTAACTGTCTAAAGTCTCTTGAGGGAATGGAGGAGACTGATCAAATTCTAAGCAAAAACGTGGTCTTGGGCTGTTACATTGTTTTCCTTAAAACTTTTCATAGCTAAGGGTTTCATTTTTCAAGTTCCGTGAAAGAAGAAAACCGCTTGTTTTCAACACTATTCTAAGGAAAAATTGTGAAAAAGATTGTACTAAGTCTTTAGGAGGCATGAAATGGTAATATTCATAATTTTTCAAAATATAGAGATAGTGTAGTTATAATGCACACATACCACTCAGTGCTCCAACTGCTCCAAAATTTAAGGATTTTCCATCCATTATGCTGGCATCACACTCAATCTCACCCAAGAGATTTAGATTAGATCCCATTCCTGCATTTGTAAAAGGGGAATCCTAAAAGACAAAAACAAAAATTAAATACCATTAATCTTAAAGCTGACACTTCATAAATTCTTCCAAAAATTTAAAGGGAAGAAAACACTTTCCAACTCACTATATGATGCCGTTACTACACTGCAACCAGACCAAGACAGGATGAGGAAGGAAAATTACAGCTCAATCCTTGTGAATATTGCACCCAAAAATCCTCAGTGAAATATTAGCAGCCCAAATCCAGCAAAATATAAAAGACATACACCATGAACAAAAGCAAGGTAGTTTTAATATCCAAATATCAATTAATAATACTCCGTGATAATAAAATTAAGGACAAAAAACATAACATCAATAGATGCAGAAAAGGCATTTGACAAAATCCAACATCCTTTCATGAGAAAAATACTCAAGAAACTTAGAAAAAGAGGGAACTTCCTCAACCAATAAAGGGCATCTATGAAAACAGTCTGGCTGTACCTCAAAAAGCTAAACTTAAAAAACAAAATTAAACAGTTACCATTACCCAGCAATTCCATTTCTAGTTATACACCCAAGAGAAATGAAAACATATATCCATATAAAACTTGTACACAAATGGCCATAGCAGCATTGTTCATAATAGCCACAAAATGGAAACAACACAAATGCCTATCAATTGATAAACAAAACATGGAATATATCTATGCTATGGAATATTATTCAGCAATAAAAAGGAATGAAGTACTAATACATGGTACATTATGCTAAGTGAAAACATTATGCTAAGTGAAAGAAGCCAGTCACAAAAGTTCACGTATTTGTCCTTTTGTGTCTGGCTTGCTTCACTCAAAGGACACATACTGTATGACTGTGCTACTATGAACTAAATATATTGTGTAACATATTGTATGATCCCATTTATATAAAATGTAAATATAAATCAATTATAAGGATGAAAAAACGTTCACATATTGTTTGATAACATTTATATGAAATGTCCAGAATAGACAAATCTATAAAGACAGAAAGTAGATTAGTAGTTGTTGGGGGCTGGGAGGGGAAGGAGGAATGGGCAGTGAAGAACCCTGTGAATGTACTAAAAACCAGTGAATTGTTAACCATAAAAGGGCAAATTTTACGGTATGTGAATTATATCTCAATAAAAGTATCATGAGGGCTGGGGACTTACATCAAGAATGTGGTCAGGGAAGCGGCTGTGGCTCAATTAGTAGGGCTCCCGTTTGCCATGTGGGAGGCTCTGGGTTCGGTGTCCGGGGCCTCCTGGTGGGGGCGGGCCCGCCTGCGCGGCGTGGTTGGCTGACCCAGCGAGCACAGGCAGCAAGGGGGGGATGAGTGAATAAATAAATAAAATATTTAAAAAAAAAAAAAAAAAAAAGAATGTGGACAGAACATAAAGGCTGGGAATCAGAGGCCAGTCATGTTCTTAAAATCTAAAGAAAAACACTGCCTTCTTTTTCTAATACTATGAATAAAGTTTATATATTCCTCATGAGTTTTTTAAGTCAACACTATATCATACTTAATTTCCAGGCAGAGAATATGGAAAGAGTTCACTAATATGAAACTCTTAAAATAAAACCAAAGTGATGAGGAAAAAGTCTCAGAAGAATCCCCTAAAAAGACAGAGCAAGAGAACGTAGATTGAACACTCCTTAGGGGTCACCACTTAGATGATGGGCACACATCACATGACTGAGAGCCAGAAAATAGCAACTCTCTCTCACATTCCAGAAGCCTGAGTAAATCCAGGAAATTAGGACAGTTCTAAGGTAAGTCCAATATTACATAGGAAACCAGGATCATTCTGGATTTACCCAAAGATTACCAAATGCCCAAAGTCACCCTTCCCAGGTTTCTGCCAGATGAAAGAAAAACTGGCCAAATTAATACCTTTGCCAATTTGCACCTATAACTTGTAAAAGGGGAGAAGGGACTTGAAACGAGAGCTTTTTTCCTAATGCAGCTAGACAATTTAGATGTCCGCAGTAATTTAAAAAATTAATTCACAGGGTAGAAAAAAAAAAATGTTTTATTATTAACTAGAAAATGAAAGATACAGACAAATTCTGAGAGCACTCAAAAGGGAATGGTCCATTATGAGATAGAGAAGTTAAAAGCAGGCTTCCTGGAAGATGTAGGATGAGAGCAAAAACAAGCCAGGGGGCTAGAAAATTACAGGCCATGGATATGATGTGAGCAATATACAGGCAGTGGGAAAGTGTTAGAGTCACACAAGAAAGATTAAGCTAAAAAGGGTCAGCTGGAGTCAAATGTGGAGATTGCCCAATGCCAGTCATCACAATCTGGACTTGATTGGGACAACAATGAGAAGCCATTCAAATTTTCTGTATAGGAGAAAGTCACAATTAGTATACTGGTCAAGGAAGCATAAACAGACATTCATATATTCATTCACATATTGTATGAAAAGGAAAGGGAAGAGATTGAAGTCAGGGAGATCAAACTGGAGACCGGTTTGCAATGCAGGCTTGAAATATTGACCTAGAATAGAATGGTAGCAGTAGGAATAGTAAAGAAGAAAGATAAAGAGAGAAAAGTAACAGAATTTTTGAAGCCTGGAAGATAAATAAAACCTTTAATAAGTAAAGGTATTTTATAAGATAGTGGGAATAGTATGCAAAATTGGGCATAAGGAGTCTGAATAAGGCCTTCCAAGTGAATATTTCTGGGTAAATCATAAAGGGGGGGGGGTGATTTATATTGAGAATGTAGACAGAACATAAAGGCTGGGACTCAGAGGACTTGATGATGGAAAAGAGATCACAACTAAAGTTAAGAATTGTGGCTTTAAAACAAATGGAGACTGAATTCTTACCCTGAATTCCTCCATCTTTTGAAAAGTATTTTATAAAACTAGGTCAGAAGCCTCAATGGCACAGAACAAAGATATTTAAGCAAAAATAAATCAGTACCATATTTCAGTTTTATCCTGCATAAACTCTGTTACCTAATCATGTACATCCTTCAAAGTATGTGAGAAAGGAACTAAAGTCTGAGAAAAATGTAAAGCATCCATATTTAGTAATTCCCAAAATGCACATACAAGATCACACCAGTATATATACTATCAATAATCTTTGAAATGGAATAGATCAGCTAATCAGCTCTACAAATTTAATTTTAACATAATATCCACTTGGAAGTCACAAACTAAACCAAATGAGTTATTATAAAAATGACTCTTACATGCTGGCTTAAATTTGACATTTTAGAAATATATAATAAAAATACATATTAAAAAATTAAAGCACATCTTAGAAGCAAATGACTTTGGGTGAGAAAGTACCTCTTATGGTACCCTTACTGTAAGCTTTTACCCCAAATAAATACCCTTTATAAAAGTCAAGAAATTTCTGGTACTTTGCATCAGCATCCCTTTTGGCTGACTAATACACTCACCATATTAACAGACTAAGAAAAACCATCTGATCTACTAGATAAATGCAGAAAAAGCATTCTAAAAGATTGAATATCTCTTCACAATAAAAATTCTCAGTAACCCAGGAATAGAAGGGAACTTCCTTAAGCTCACAAAAGAGGATATAACATCATAACAAACTAGTGTTTATTCCAGGAATGCAAAGTTGATCTAACAATCAAAAAACGGTGGATGTAATTCACCATATTTAGAGACAAAAGTGAAAAAAAAGCATATCATCTCAATAGATATAAAATAAGCAGCTGACAAAATTCAATACCCATTCATGATTTAAAAAACAAAAATCTTGGAAAACAAGGAATAGAAGGGAACTTCCTCAACCAGATAAAGGTTATCTATAAAAAACACAGCTATTGTCATAATTTATGTGAAAGGCTAAATTCTTTCCTGTTAACATCAGGAGCAAGACAAGGATATTCACTCTTACCACTTCCATTCATCATTATACTGACAACTTGTGAACAAGGCAAAAATAAAAAGATAAATAAATAAACGACATATGCATTGGAAAGGAAGAAGTAAAACGCTATTTGCTTTTTATCAATATAGAAAATCCTAAAGAATACAAAAACATGAGCTTGTAGAACTAAAAAGTCAGTTTATAAGATCAAAGGATATAAGATCAATATAGAAAACATTATTTCTATGTAATAGCAATAATAGCAATAAACTATTGGAAATTGAATCTTTTAAAATAATATTTATAATAGAATCAAAAATAGGAAATACTTGAGTCAATTTTTTTTAGTTAAATAAAAATTTTTTTAATTTAAAATTAATAAAACCTGTATCCTGAAAAACCACAAAACATTACAGAAAGAAATGAAAGAAAATCTAAATAAATGAAGAGAAATATCATGATCATGGATTGGAAGATTCAATAGTATTATGTTGATCAATAGATTCAATACAATCCAAAGGAAAACTTCAGCAGGCTTTTTTGTAAAAACTGATAAGCTGGTATAAAATGTATATATCAGTACAAAGGAACTAAAATAGCCAAATTATTTCTGGAAAAGCACAAACTTGATGGACTTACATTACCTGATTTCAAAGCTTTATTATAATATTGGAGTAAATTTATTGGCATAAATTTAGACATACATCTCAATGAAATGGAATACAGAGTCCAGAAATAGACCCACATATATGTGGTCAATTGATTTTTGCCAAAAGTGGCAAGGGAATTCGATGAAGAAAGGATTATCTTTTCAACTAATAGTGCTGGAAAAACTGGATATCCATATGCAAGGGAGGAAAAAAAAACAACAGAACACCGAGCATTAACCTCAACAACATTCACAAAAATTAAGTTTTGAAATGGACCACAGACCTACACAGACATTAACCTCAACAACTTTCACAAAAATTAAGTTTTGAAATGGACCACAGACTTACATGTAGGAGCTTTTAGCTCCTATAAAAATTCTAGCAGAAAAAAATAGGGCAAAATCTTGTGAACATGCACTTCTTTCAGGCAGAAAAAAAAACTAGCATGATCAAAAGTCCGAGTTTGCCTGGAACATTCTCTGTAGTTTGATATCCCCATCCAATGAGTATTCCCCTTTCTCTCACACACACACAAAAATCACCATTTGTATAATAGATTTTGTGATCACCTTATATTTAACCAACAGCCCCTTCCTTGCACTTGGCCACACAGTTCCAAAAAGCCCAAAACAAACAAGATTCTCCCACCCATCCTAGGGAGTGATCTGACTGTTCAAGGAGACTGTATCATGACTGACAATGCATTCAGGCCTGCTCACCACAGTTAAATTCTCTTGTCAGCATGGACATTGACATATACTCTGAAGCTTACTAAAATGATTTTTGCCATTTGCTTTAAAATGAGGAGTAAAAGGGGTTGGCACAAATAAAATTAAAATAAAGCTAAAAAAGAAAATTTTGTGACCATGAAATAGGCAAAGATTTCTTAGAGAGGCATGAAAAGCACAAATTATGAAAGAAAAAATGATAAATTGGATCTTGTCAAAATTAGTATCTTTTGATCTTCAAAAGACATTACTGAAAAAATAAAAAAGCAAGCCACATATATACACAGCTTAGTATAAACACAAATGCTTCCTTGCTCTGTCAGCTGAGAGGGGTTCTAATACTATGTTCCAATAAAAGGAACTAGCACCCCTTGGAGAAATGGCTGATTCTGGAACTGGGGCAATAAATATGCAAGATGAGCCTGGAGTACTTTGTAATTCCAGAAAGTGTTCAAAAAAAAAAAAAGAGAGAGAGAGAAAAGCCCACAAAGATGGGATATAAAAAAGCAACACAAGAGCCAACCAAAAGAGCTCTCAATTGGCAAAGCTAGAATAATTTGAGCAACAAAATAAAGGAGCATTGGATTATAACCCAAAGTATAAAATATCCATGAGTCCACACTGATATAAATTACTGAATAAATAAATAAATGAGGAAGAAGAGACAAATCTCCCATGAAGAATTCCAAATAATTTTAGATACTCTGCCCTCAAGAAAGGGGAGCATAGCTCCCCACTCCTTAAATGTGGGCTGCACATGATAACTTCTTTCCAAAAAGAATAGCATGTTTAGGAAGGAAAAAGAGTAACTTTATAGTGGAGAAGTAGAGAAACACAACCTAAGCCAGGTGATGAAAGTCCACAGCAACAGTGGTAAGTCACGTTGATAAGGTGTGATGAGAATGGCACTTCACCTTGTGGTCTTCCTCCCAAAAACCTATAACCCCACCATAATCATGAAAAAAACATCAAATTCCAGATCTGGGACAGTCTACAAAGTATCTGTCCAGTACTTCTCAAAAGTGTCAAGGTGATCAAAAGCAACTGTTACAGCCAAGGGAAACCTAAAGAGTATGATGGCTAAATGTAATGTGGTATCCTGGAAAGGATGCTAAAAGAGAAAAAGGATATTAAGTAAAACTAAGGAAACATGAATAAGGATGGACTGTAGTTCAGTAGTAATGTATCTGCATTGATTCATTAATTGTAACAAATGTACCTCTGATGGTTTGAAGCTATATGTACCCCAGAAAAACATGTTCTTAAATTTAATCCATTCTTGCGTGTTTGAACCAATTGTAAATAGGACCTTTTAGATGAGGCTACTTTAGTTAAGTACGTGTAACCCACCTCAATCAGGATGAGTCTTAATCCTATTACAGATGTCTTATAAGCAGAATAAAATTCAGAGAGAGAGAGAGAGAAAGCCACAGGAAGCAAGAAGCAGAAACAGAACCTGGAAGAGAAGCCACGTGACAAGCTAAGGACCATGGGTCACTGGCAGCCAACCCTAGAACTTTGGGGAGAAAGCATCACCTTGATGATGCCTTGACTTGTACTTTTTCCCAGCCTCAAACAGTGAGCAAATAAATTCCCATTGTTTAAGCCAAACTATTTCATTGTATTTTCATAAACAACCAAGG
>JAKSZT010054183.1:27758-40068 GCA_026826555.1 Tolypeutes matacus
CTTTTGGATATGGATACCAATACCATTTATTTATTTTAATTTTTTTTATTTTTAAAGAAGATTTGGATAATATAATGATCCATAAAAATATATCAATAATTCTCATATGCCTACACCCCCTCCCTTTCCAACATTTCCCCAAATTAACATTTTTTATTAGTGAATTACATTTGTTAATATTGATGAATACATATTGAAGCATTGTTTCTAACTGTGGACTATATTTTACATTATAGGTTACACTCTGCCAGTTACAATTTTATATGTTAGGACAAAATGTATAATGGTCTGTATCCATCATTGCAATGTCATACAGGATAATTCCAATGTCCTGAAAATACCCCAATGTTACATGTATTCTTCACTCTCCTTCCCCTCAGAAACTCTGGTGGCTTCTGCCTTTAAATCAATGGTAAATTTCTTCTATTGCTAGAAAAATAATAAGTTTGTAATATAATAATAAAAAATCTACTTTAGTCCATTGTTCATTTCCCAATTGAGAATTTTGGGTTGGTGATTTCCCCTTTGTTTCTAATTGAGAGTGGGTTTAATCCCATGGGGCAGATGGCTGGAACTATCTTGCTTGCAGTTACAGACACTCTCTGTTTTTTAGAATGGGCATTGTCCATCATCATCTCTTTGTTAATTGTGCTGGGTGAATCCAATGATCTGGAGAGTAGGTGTGGCAACTCTGCTGAGATTTAGAGCTCAACTGACACATGAACAAACCAAAGATATAAGTCTCTGGGACATATACTTAACAAGTAGAGTGCTAATTATAGGTTCATATGAAAGAAGCAGAAGAGCCATGTGTAAGGAAACTCTAAATGAGTCTAACTCTGTTATACTGGGGAGCATAAATTCCAAAACAAGCCCACTGATAGGGTGTCAAATTCCTGAACTTCTCTTCCTTGCTTATAGTGTCTAGATGTCTCTAGAGCCTTCAGGAGTCTGGCTCAGGCTCTGTTTCCTGTAACAGTCAATGTGATCTTGCTGATATATACAAAAATGTAACCTCTGGAATGACCTCCCCACTCATTTTGAAATCTCTTAGCCATAAAATCTTATTTGTCTTCCATATTTCCCCCTTTTGGTCAAGATTTTTTTTTCAGATGCATTACTAGTTTGTGCTTGGTAATAATCCCTCAGAGCCAGTGAAGCTCATCCCCAGGAGTCATATCCCATGTCAAGGTGAAGGTATTGTGTTTATATGCTGAATTTGGCCTAGAGAAAGGCCACATTTCAGCAACAAGGAGAACTGCAGGAGGTAAGTCTTAGACAATATATAATACTAAGTTAAGTTTCAATTTCAAAAGAAAAGGTTCAAAAGTACAATAATCCCTATCAAGAACCTGGCATAATTGTCTGTACTCTTTCACTAGGCAGTGCCCATGTAATCGGGGGATTCTTATCGTTCTACTAGAAAATGTAGCTAGACCCCTCAGGATGGGAATTCAATATTCTTTCTATTATTGTGTGGGTCCCCACCCACTGAGATAATGCCCCAAGAACACTTGAACATATTCATATAACTTAGAGGCATGGCCCAGGTGCACCCTCCCCATAGATCCCCCATCACTGACACCCTGCACCAGTGATCCTCCCCTGCCACAGTTGTGACCCTTCGGCCAACACTATTTCTTAAAGATACAGTTCTGTTCCAGTTGAGTCATCTTTGTAGCCTTCTCTAAAGTCAATTGGCCATTTCTATGAAAGTCTATTTCTGAACTCTCAATTCAATTTATTGATCTATATGTCTAACTTTATGTCAATACCATGTTGTTTTGACTACTTTAGCTTTGAAATATCCTTTAAATTCAGGAAGTTTGATTCTACTGACTTCATTCTTCTTTTTTAATTTGTTTCTCACTATTTTGGAAACCTTTCTATTGTAAATAAATTTAGAGATTGTTTCAATTTTGATTGTGATTGCATTTAATATGTAAATTAACTTTTGTAAAATAAGCATTTTAATTATGTTTAGTTTTTATTCCAGGAACACAGAATGTATTTCCTTTTGTTTAGGTCTAGTTTAATTACTTTTAGCAATGTTTTATAGATTTCTGAGTTCTTATTCATTATATTCCTGATTAAATGTATTCTTGGGTATTTGATCATTTTATTTGCTATCAAAAATTGAATTATTTTCCTCCTTTCCTCCTCAGATTGTTCATTTATTGTGTATAGAAATACTCCTGATTTTGTGTGTTCATTTTGTGTCCCACAACTCTGCCGGTTAATTCTTTCATTCTAATAATTTCATTTTAATTTTTGGGTGTTTTCTAAATATAGGGTCATGCCATCTGTAAAGAATTTAAATTTGACTTCTTTCTTTCTTATTTGGATTCCTTTTATTTCTTTTTCTTGCAAAATTGCTCCATTAAGAACCTCTAGTAAAATATTAAATAACAGTAGTGACAATGGGTATTCTCTTCTTGTTCCTGATCCTAGATGGAAAGGTTTAAGCCTCTCATCACTGAATATGATTTCTGCTGAAAGTATTTCATATGTGTCCCCAATAAGGTGGATTATGTCCAATGTCATTCCTGCATCAATCGAGATGATCATGTGATTTTGTTCTTCAATATGTTAATGATGTTATTACATTATTGATATTCTTATGTTGAAGCACCCTTGCATATAACTTGATCATGATGTATGATTCTTTCATTGTGATGTTGGATTCTATTTGCAAGTACATAGCTGAGTATTTTAGAATTTATATTAATTGGAGAGGTTAGTCCCTAACTTTCTTTTCTTGTACCATCTTTATCTGGATGGTATTAGGGTGAAGATGGGTTCACAGACTGAGTTAGGGAGTGTTCCTTCCTATATGATTTTTTGGAAGAGTTTGAACAGGATTAGTATTAACTCTTCTTGAAAAGATTGATAGAAGTCACCTGTGAACCTATCTGTTCTTGGGCTTTTTATTTTTGTTTTTATTTTTATTTTTTTGAGGTTTTGGATGACTGATTCAATCTCTTTACATGTGATAGTTTTTTGGTGTCTTCTATTTCTTCTCACATTAGTGTGGGTAGTTTGTGTGTTCCTAGGAAGTTTTCCATTTCAACTAAGTTGCCTAAGTTGTTTGCATACAGTTTCTCACAGAATCTTCTTATAATCTTTCTATTTCTATGAGATCATTAGTACTTTCCCCCCTCTCATTTCTGATTTTATTTATTTGCCTGTTCTCTCTTTCTTTCCTTTGTCATCTTAGCTAAGGCTTTGTCAATTTTGTTGATCACAAAGAAACAACTTTGTTTTTTTATTATTATTATTATCTTGATGGTTTTTCTTAATTTGGTTTATTTCTGCTCTAATCTTTATTATCTTTTTCCTTCTGCTTCCTAGGGGATTGGTTTGCTGTTGTTTTTCTATTTCCTCCAGGTGTGCAGTTAGGTATTTGATTTTAGTTCTTTCTTTGTTTTTAACATAAGTATTTAGGAATATAAATTTCCCTCTCAGCATGTCATTTCAGCATCCCATGGGTTTTGATATGCTGTGTTCTCATTTTCATTTGTCTCAAGATATATACTGATTTCTCTTTACATTTTTCCTTGACCTGCTGATTTTTTAAGAGTGTGATGTTTAACCTCGATATATTTGTGGATTTTCCCATTATCTGCTTGTTATTCATTTCTGGTTTCATTATGTTATGAACAGAGAAAGTGCTTTGTATCATTTCAAACTTTTAAAATTTTTTGAGAACTGTTTTTCAATCCCACATGTGGTCTACCCTAGAGAAAGATCTATGAATACTTGAGAATAATATATATCCTGCCATTTGGGGGTGCAATGTACTACATATGTCCCTTTTGCATTCAAAATCTATTTTGTCTGACATTAGTTTTGCTGCTCCAGAACTTTTTTGGTTTCTATTTGTATGAAATAACTTTTACCAAACTTTCACTTTCAGCCTGTTTGTGTCCTTATATCTAAGGTGAGTCTCTTATAGATAGAACATAAATGGCTTACTTTTTAAAACTATTCTGCCTACAGATTCTTCTCTGTATCTTTTGATTGGAGTATTCATTTCATTAACTTTCAATATTATTAATTACTTGAATCATTTTTTCCTTTGGCTTTCCTGTGTCATATCTTCCTATTGTTTGTCTTTTTATCCTTTTAGTTACTGTGATGGTTAAGCTAATGTGTCAAGTCAGCCAGATAACTGTGTACATTTGTTTGGTCAAGCAAGCACTGGGATGACTGAAATAAAAGGAAATTTATGGACTTTATTCACCAGTGAGTTTACTGCATAGATACCTGATTACATCTACATCAATCAGGAAGATTGCCAGCAGCAATGAGTGATGCTTTATCCAATCAGTTGAATGCCTTAAAAAGGGAAATGATTTCAGCATTCAGATAGAATTTCCTAGTTCATCTTTGGGCAGCCAACATCTCCCAAAAAATCATCAAAGACCTTCACTGGACTTTCATCAGAGCCCCTGGTTTGCAGCTTGCCTGCAGAACCTGGATTTTGGCATTCCCATTGTCATGTGAGAGACTCATAAAATCTCATACTATTATGAGATATCTCCTGTTCATTCTGTTTCCCTAGAGATCTCTGACTAATACAGCTTGGTACTGGGAGTGGGATCTTGAGGAACAGAGTCTTAAACATGGGATGTCTGAGGTGTTTCTGGGAGCTTTGCAATTGGCTCTCTACTCTAAATGTACTCAAGTGTACTGATGATTCCCTTTCCTGCTAACAGACCATGGAGTGAGTTGGCAATAAAGATACACAAAATATTATCACTCTAGTCCCCTACTTCCATACTTATAAGAAACAAGGATTTGGGTGAAAGAATTTTCAACACCTTAGAGTTTTGTGGAGTAAAAAAGTACAATGATGTTGACTGGCTTCTCCTAGATACTCTGGATACAGTTACAAAAGAAAGAGATGAGCTAAAGGCTTCAAATTTGAAACATAAACATCACATGAATGATGTGAAATTTCTATATGTGCTGTAAAAGAAAAAAATGTCTCCTGTAGCTACAGACTTGAGATATTTTAGAACTAAACTCAGATTCTCATTGTATGAGTAACAGAGTTACAAAGGAAACTAAAATCTCCACCAGGCAGGGTTTCTGCAATTAAAGGGAAGGCATTGATTGGAAAGGAGTGGAACCCAGAGGATTGTGATTAAGACATATGGGATAATATTATTGGTAGAAGGATTGGAACTCTAAATTCTGCTGAGACTTTACCAGATAAACCTGTAATGGCCTGCCCTGTGGAGACAATACCTTGTTAACCTTGTATCACCTAGCCTCCAGCCTGCCCCAAGGGTTCTGGACCTCCTTCCAGCCTTGAGGTGGGTACCAGTCAAACTGAAGCCTGCACAGCCCAGCCTCTGGTCAGCCCCAGGGAGTCTGGACCTCCTTCCAGGCCTGAAGAAGGTACCAGCCAAACTCCAACATGCACTGCCCATCCTCCAGTCTCCCCTTAGGAATCTGCCTTCCAACCCCTGCCTGAAGAGATTAATACTATCTCATCAGAAGAAAATGCAAAGGAATGCCCTGAGGTCAGTACCTTGCAAGGCACTTCAAATTCTTCTCCTTACCCACTCCCACCACTCTTCTCTTTGAGACCTATTACTAGACTAAAATCACAACAAGCCCCCAAAGATGAAATAAAAAGTGTGACCCATGAGGAACTATGCAATACTCTGAAAGAACTGCATGAGTTTTCCAACTTATATAGATAGAAGTCAGGGAAATATGTGTGGGAATGGATACTAAGGGTCTGGGATAATCGTGAAAGGAATATAAAGTTGGATCACACTGAATTTATTGATATGGGCCCACTGTGCAGAAATTCTGGATTCAATGTTGTAGCTTGAGGGGTTAGAAAGGCCTCTAACTGTTTGGTGGCTAGTGAAACATGGACCAAAAGATAGCCAAGCATGTCTGAAGTTGAGATACCCAATTTGCCCTGGTATATAGTAGAAGAGGGAATTCAAAGGCTTAGAGAAATTAGGATGCTAGAATGAATTTACCATTTGAGACCTACCCACTCACCCCAGGAATGTTCAGAGGACTTATGTTTAACAAGGACTGTGAGGAATAAATTTGTAAGACTAACTATATCTTCCCTGAAGTGTTCTGTGGATGCTCTTCTCTGTAGTCCAGCTATTACTGTAGGGAGGGCTGTAATGGAATTATAATCTGTATTAGTCAGCCAAAGGGGTGCTAAAGTGAAATACCAAAAATGGGTTGGCCTTTATAAAGGGTATTTATTTGGGGTAGAAATCCACAGATACCAGTTCATAAAGCTTTAAGTTTCTTCTCTCACCAAAGTCCACTGCCACGTGTCAGAGCAAGACAGCTGCCAATGTTTGCCAGGGTTCAGGCTTCTTGGGTTCCTCTCGTCCTGGGGCTGCATTTTTCTCCAGGCTCAGCTCCTGTTTCCTCCACAAGGTCAGCTGTAGATGATCAGGCAAATGGCTCACTTCTCCTCTCCTGGGGCCTTCTCTCTAACATCAAACTACTTCTCAAAAACTTCTTCAACTCTGTTCTTTGCCTTGCCTTTTATATTCGATTCCCCACCCATGAAGGGGTGGGGCTCAACACCCTACTGACATGGCCCAGTCAACGCCCTAATTATAACTTAATCATGCCCAGATTAACAGATCAGTTTACAAGCATGATCCAATTATATATTTGGAATTCATAATTACATCAAACTGCCCAACTGCAACAGAATCATTAACATTATGGCAATGATCAGATCTTGATCTGGTAAAAGTCAAGTATCAGCAGTTAATTGCCAAAGACAAGATGGGCATGGCTACCACAATGAAAGGCAGATTCAAAGCAGCACTCAAAATAGTCTGAGTCATGTAAAACTATGGCATTAACTAATACATCATGGGGTACATAGAAGTGAAATAGATGGGCAGTCTACTAAATTTCTTCTGGATCTCTATAAACATGAGCATCACATGAAGAGTTCTAGGTCGAGTGAACAAAGCCTAACTCAAATTACTGATGCAAAGGACCATGGCCAACTGAAGTACTTGCTGAGTTTAATGGGACTGTGGAATGGGTAGTGGAAGAAAGTAGTGATAAAAATGAACTTTGGCCATGTGACCAGTTACATAAACAAGGACTGTAATAGTCATGAATCTTTCTTCCTTGATTCATTATGAGTATGACTGTATGTGTACACCAAATGAATTGCTTTGTTTTCTTCCCCAACCTTTTCCCCTATTATATGAAAACTTGTATTAGTTTCATGTCATAATATTTATGGATGACAAGTTTAAGAGTGACTATTACCTAAGGATGCTGTTTTAGCCTAGAATTGTGCCTCATTAACTTGTCCTTTGTCTTTTGCAATGTTATAACACTGCTATGTAGGCAACCCTATCATCTATTACCTAAAAACAAATGTTTAAAGGAGCAAGTCATCAGATGTGATATTTATACATCCTGTTTGTATCCCCGGTAAAGCTAAAAGCTAAAAACTTTTATGTTCTTGTTCAGTGTATCATAAATAGAATAGAAGAAAAACCTTTCAAGACACCACATCTCTCCTGTGGAGAGCTTACCAGATGGATTCAGTTACTTTTGGTGAGGTCATTCCTCATGAGTTGCAAGACCCATTGAAGTTCTGAGGCTCAAAATCCCTTAAAGGGATGGTCCCAAAGCTGCCAGTCAGAGCCTCAACCAGAAGGGGATGCCCTGCCTTGGACCTTTTTTCTGATTGGGACTCTGATCAGCTGCAAAGGGGTCCCCAGCCACGTGAGAGTTCTGATATTCAGTTTTCCCCTGATCTGGTGACTGGCTAGATCTATGTTCATTCTTTCCTATGTCTTTAATTAATTACTCTTCTTTTTTGTGATTGCTCAGTTGTTATAATCATTTAACATAACCTGAAACTCATTTGATTGAATACATCTGCCTTTGCATAGCATTTAGAGTTTCTGCCTCTTCCTTAGCGAAACAACCATCCTATTAGTAACACCTTCATTAGTGCGATATATTTGTTATAATTAATGAAAGATCATTTTATAATTGTATCATTAACTATAGTCTATCATTTACAATAAGGTTAATTGTGATGTACAGTCCTATGTTTTTTTTTTTTTAATTTTTATTCTGGTAACATATATATGACCTAAAATGTCCCCTTTTAATCACATTCACATATAAAATTCAGTGCTGTTAATTACATTCACAATGTTGTGGTGCCATCACCACTAGATGAATGGGCTTTTGCTAAAATGGTCTCATTTTAAAAATAAAACCAAAAATTTTAATTTTATTTAAAAGAAGAAAAAATTAAAGGAATTGCTGGACTTCAAATATGTTTCTTCACTATAAAATGTAGTATTCCTTTTTGAAAAATTCTCTAAGGTTAAAAATGTTTATTAACAAAAAAAAAAAGAAGCTGATATAATTATTAATTTTTATTTCAATTAAATATTTGGTTTTAGAAAGTATCAGTAAAGTCACTGTTACGAAAGATGTGGTACTCTTACACATCTTGTAACCATCTCCCCAAAATTGCAATGTTTCTGAATTATTTTATTTTTATACTATCAAGAGTTATGATAATTATCTTTCCTTGGTATTTTCCAGTATTCCACATGGAAATAGATTCATTCCTCAGCAGGTGATGTCTTTTAAACGAATTGATTTTATTGATACCTATAAATAATGCATCCCATTCATCCAAATTGAACAATCAATGATTATTGGGATAATCACATAGTTGTCCATTCATCACTTCAACCATTATTAGAGCATTTTCATTATTTCAATAATAATAATAAACAAATAACAGAAAAAACAAGCAAGAATATCCCTCATTTCTCAATCTCTCTCTGTTTCCCTGTTGTACATAACTGCTATTGCTAACTATTCTTGCACAATTATTTATTTGTTTATTAAGCAGTATTATTGAGATATATTCACATACCATATGATCTATCCAAAGTGTATAATCAATGGCTTTTAGTATATTCACACTGTTGTACATTCATCATCTCAAAAATTTTAGAATAATTTCTTTACTCCAAAAAAGAAAGACTCCATACCATTTTGCATTCTTTCCCCAGTCTTACATAAACATGAATCTAATTTCATCCTTATACATTGATTGATATTTACGTATTATATAAGTAAAATCATACTCCCATTGTAGCACTCTGTGTCGGGTCTCCATAACTTAGCATAATGGTTATTTATGGTCTGATATTAATATTTTATAGTATTAACCTACATTTATTCAGCTTCAAAGAAAAACAGTCTTTGTTGGAGAAAAGTGGCAATCACTAGGATGCGGAGACTGATGATTTCAGGCAGGAAGTTTATTGAGAGGCTCTCCCAGCAGAGGGGTTCTGAAAATTAGACTTCAGCCTGCCCCTGGAGGATGATGGATATGACTTTATACAGTACATCAATAGGCATGGAAATGGAGTACTGTCTGGGGGCAAATGGCTAGGGGATAGCAGGCTAGGAGGCAGGGTATTCTTGGAATGTGGGAAGGGTTTTTGTTGCCTGGGATCTCTGAATGATTTCTATGTTTTCTTTCAAGACTTTAAGATTTTCTTCTACCTGCCCAGTTTTGTTAATATAAAAACAAGGTTCATTTATGATTTCCACAGATGCTTTTCATGGTCTTGTGATATTCTCCCAGCTGGTTTTGAGATTAGTACATCCTCTTGGATAAGAGACAGGGGTGGGGGTTTTTGGTCATTTGTTACCAAGGCAGGGGAGACCTGCAAGAGCTAACCTAGATCATGGGGGCTATTTTACTAAATGAGGCTAACATTTCCAGCTCTTTTTGATATGATTGGGTGGAGAGGGAGAGCAAGAAGGTGGGTGTCAATCATCTGGCTGCTTTCTGCTGTTACAGGGTGTGGTGGTATTCAGTTATTGTTCCTCTTTCAGGCATTGAGATATTGTGGCTTCTGGCTTGGTGGCTGGCACTGTCTTTTTGCAGCAGGATAAGATCATGTACATGATCATGGGTGACATTTCAGATGGCTGTTTGGATAAACTGTTTCATT
Organism: Tolypeutes matacus; assembly: GCA_026826555.1. Lineage (NCBI taxonomy): Eukaryota > Metazoa > Chordata > Mammalia > Cingulata > Chlamyphoridae > Tolypeutes > Tolypeutes matacus. Next base: position 37,784 of record JAKSZT010054183.1, read on the forward strand.
GCATGGAAGATTATGGACCTGCTGATATGAGGAGAATGAGAGTTATAATTATTGTAAGGATAGGAATTAACCATGAAATTTAGGGTGGGCTGTGAGGTTGTTGCCTCCAATTGTCTGAGAAGAAAGATTAGTAAGATTATGTATTTAACAGTGTTTTAGAGTGATTTTTATTTTTCATGGATTTAAGATTCCCAACCAGTAGGGCTGCATAGGCTTACATTTAAAATGATTTAAATTTTCCCAAGTTGTATAGTTTGAGGCATAGGCAACAACAAATTATTATTACTTTCTCTTTTGGGACTGTGAGGTGGCTGCATTTTAACTCATAATCTCAATTCCTGCATTAGTTTTGCTGTCTTAACTGGAACTGCAGATATAACCCATAGCTTTGTATTTAAACTTAGTTCATTGTGTTAGGATCTGGTTAAAAGTGTCACATTGCAGTGTCTGCAGAACTGAAAGCATACCTTGCTCCTTCTGAGGACTGGAGAGGACTGATGTCACAGTCATTGGTATGAGCATGAAGGGCATTCATGGTTGATGTTCATTAGCTGCTGGTGAGTTTTAGGCAATTGGAACAGCTGGGTTAGGCATGACAATGTGTGGTATCCATGATCTTTCCCCTTTTGGTGGAGTCACTCTGCTGCTTTTTGTGTCTCAGTGATATGGCTCTAGATCTTTGTGAGGGCATCTGCCTCAATAATCCCAAGAGAGATGCTACAGGAGGGAGCAGGGACATGATAAACATTTACCTTTCACTGTTGGCAGGTTTCCCAGATGTACTTCCACAGATCTCTCCCCCACAAGGGGCAACCCACAATTGTTTATTTTTCCTGTCCTCTTTTTAATATCTGCAATCCACCCCTGGATAGGGATGGTAGTCTTCAGAGTGACTGGACACTATCAGGTTAAGCCTTTCACTTGCAATAGGGTGTGGTATGCTGCATATCCTTGCTTTTTAAAGGAGCTACCTTGTACTTTGGCCTCTTCTTGCAAATGTGACTAAAGTCCAATGGATATTTATTTAGAATGTTGCCTCTGCCACAAACCCCACCCAAAGCCAATATTGGAACTGGCTACATTCAATTTACAGGGTAAGTTAAGTTTCACCACCCCCTTTACTGCTTAAATTTGTATTATTGCCCTCTTTTTTCTCTTTTTTTCCTAAAAAGCAGCCTGCTGCAGAGGGCGTTTCTTGTTTCCATGCACAACCTTTTCTGATTAATACATACAATATTTTTAATACCTGAGCTAAATGAGGATGAAATGTTTCCAGTACCCAAACAATATTATAAACTCTATTAATATGAGAAAACATTGTATTTTATCAATTACAGAAGAGGGTACAGTTCTTTGTTTTAATCAACTAAACAACATTTAAAAATTTGACAGACATCTAGGACTTTAGCTTGTCCCAATGGTTTGCCCATTCCAAGCTCTTAAGATAAGGTAATGCTTCTTTTATTTCTGAAAAAAAGAAAAGATTACTGGTTAACATAATATCATCAATAGGGTTACAGCCACAAGGTTTTTTCCACACAGCCAGAATCTTTGCTAATAGGCCAGAACATATGGTTGGGCTATGCACACAGCCTGGGAGAAACACTGTAAAATCTATTCTTGGCATTCTCACATGAAGGTGAATGCAGGCTGGCTTGATTTCCCTAAGGAGATACTAAAGAAAGCCTTAGCAAGTTTTAAAACAAAGTGATAGTGACATAACTGGATGTTGATTTTTGAAACAAACTTGCAATATTTGGGACTGCTGCAGATAGCAGTGGTGCTAAATTTTCAAGAATTGTATACAACTTTAAGTATTCATATAAACATTTTACTCATACAACTCATAACATAGGGTTAAAGAATTCCTTTTAATTTTATAACACTTTTAAACTCTTTCCATTTAACTTATAATATATCAAATGAACTCTATTCTATTATTTCACTTTTTTTCTCAAACTGAAAGATATTTTTTCAGGATTTGATTCTGAGAAGTCAGGTTTGAACATTATGTTTTTTTAAAGTTGATAAGATTTCTATTTCTTAAACAGGCAAGGAAATGATAATGTTAAAGTATAAGAAGCTATTCTGATAAAAGAGATTTTTTCTTTTGTATAGTGATTAGTCAGGAGAAAAGATTTTTGCAAACTTTTGCTGAAACAGACCACTGATTTGGGGAATTTTGTTATTTTAACAGAGAAAGAACAAAATCTTAACTTTGCATTGGTATACTCTTTGATATTATAGCTTTTAAAACTTTATAAGTAGACTTAATAAATTTTATT
>JAKSZT010054183.1:51865-65911 GCA_026826555.1 Tolypeutes matacus
TCCTCTAACAGGCAAACTCATTCTGAATTTGCCATCCTCTAGAAAGAAGTCAGAATTAAGCTAAACTTTGTTCTGTTAAAAAAAAAGAAAAAAAAAGACAGGTTTGCAGTGTGATTGAGCGGCATAAATAAAATTGCTTTGGAGTGGGATGGTGTCACGGAATCATCTTGATATAAAGATATGAAAGCACTTTGAAAACTTTTATCTACAAGTAATTGATTTGGTAGTTGAAATAACTATTACCCATTTTTAAAAAAGCAAACATGCCTCCAAAGCCTTACCGATCCTTGTTTGCCTGTCCAGAAATGAATGTCATGAAACTCATGCTTTAAAAATATTCTTTGAGTGTTTCTTCATCTTATCTAATTGGCTTCCCCAAACCCAATCTGTCAGAGCCAGGATTTTCTGCAGTCACATGTTTACCTCCGGTTGTCCATTAAGAACTTTATAACAGCCATTACATAAGCACCCCATTGAGGGTCTGGTTTCTCACTTGATCGTGTATATTATTTCTTTTCCTTTGTGCTAGCTCTTCTGCACCTGTGTTTGACTTAACTCTTGGCTCTGAGGACTTTGGGGGGATGATTAGAATATTTAAAAAGCAGCAAGTAAACAGATCTCATATTTAGTTGATTGCCTGAGTAGCTAGACAGAGGAGATTGTTGAATTGTTAGCGGAGCTCAAAGGAAGCAGGCCTTCTTGAGAACCTAATAAACATCCACCTTTTCAGGCCTGACATGGTCATTTGACATCAGAAACCATGGGGCCATGCACAGGACAAAAAGCTTCCTCTAGAACTTTTGTTGGGAGTATTTTGCTTTGAATGGGCGAGCATTAAGAGGGTGGATTTAGTCATTAAGAGAAGATTTGAGGAATGGATTGGGCAGGACTGAGGAGGTGGCATTTTATTTTAATTGTCTATTGGGATATGAGTCCTCATGCTCCCAGAGAAGGAGAGAGTAAGGAGAGAAGGGCAGAGAGACAGCCAGGCATTCCTGTGTGCTTATTCCTGACACTTTCCCTTCAATGTCTTTAGTAACTCATCTTCTGTGCCTCTATTGTTCCCTGAACTTCTCCTACCTTCCCACTACCTGCATTATAAGTGCCTCATTTTCACTCTCTTCTTTCTGTGATGATGGAAACAGTCTACATTTGTCCTGTGGCTATAGAAACACTGGAAATGTGGCTAATGTGACCGAGGCACTGCAGTGTTAATTTAATTTGATTTTACTTCGTTTAAATTTAAGCTTACATAGCCACATGTGACTAGTTGCTACCAGAAGGGACTCCAGAGTTCTGGACCATCAGGCTTGTGAGGGTAGGGGCCACACAGGTCGTCACTCTACACCTGAATCCCGGGAGGCACTGGAGAAGGGGTTGTTGAATAGAGAAAGTAGGGGAGGGGGCAAGGGAGGGAGTAGGGAGTAAGGGAGGAACCTCACAAAGGGAATCGGCAAGGATGGTAAACAGAGGACTGCACCTCTTGGGCGGGAACTTATTTTCTTCTCTAGAACAATAACTTGAAAGTGCTAATTCAAATCAGTTGAAATTTTGGAGGACCCAAAATTAAAGTCTCAGTAGAAAGGTGTTTACCGTCTTTCTCGAGGGTCTCCATTCTATACTGTGCTGCTGTGTGTCTTCTCTAAGCTTTCAGATGTGATGCCATGTGCTCCTTTTACAGAAGCATCTCTGAGGTGATGTCAGATGTCATTCTCAGCAGTTTGGTGGTGTGGATAAGGGGCTCCACAAAAATCTGGAACATGCTGGATGTCGTCGTGGCTCTGCCCCCATAAACTGAGTGACATTAACCATTTAACTTCTGTAAGGTTATGGGGTTAAAAGAGCTAGCTCTTAAACTCCCTTCTAGTTCTAACATTGAAAATATGTGTTGGGAATCTTGTTGACATTTTAAAAGAAAAGTGCCATTTATTATAACTCTATTTATAAAATGTCATTGATTTTTAGCTGTCCACTTGCCAGTATGAAGGACTTTCCAGTGTGATACAATTTCCAGTTTGTTATTACTTACAAACTCACAAAGAACAATGCAATTACTTGAAAAAAGAATTCTTGATGACTAAAACTTGCAGGAACATTTCTTTTTTAAAGACAGTTAAAACTATTTTGGAAGCATTGGCTTGACTGTGTAAATAAACACTGACTCATTTAAATTATTATAACTATTGAATTCAATATTTACGATGCTAAATTTATAGGCATTCATTACTAATGTGTAGCCTCAAAAGGAATATGGGTCGTTTCTTTTATCTTCTTTAAAATTAAAATTTCTCCCTATTAAAAGATAAAAAATACACAAATTGAATTTTATAGTTAATTGAATACATTTTAAAATCTAAAAGCAATATGGGCATAGTAAACAAAATTTGGAAACCAGAGAAAAGAGGAGAAAAGGTCACCAATTGTTTCACTGCACTAATACCTCTATAGCTAGTATTTTGGAGTATTTTTTCTGTGCATTTTTCTTTTTATATTTTATAATTTTAATTATGCAGTATATATAATATATATGTATTTTGCTTAAATTTTTAATTATAAATTTTGAAATGGTTTTAGACCTTCAGAAGAGTATAGAAAGTAGTATGACACATATCATATATTTACCACTCAGATTTCAGAGTTGATATATTTTTCCATATTTGTTTAGGCTCTCTTCCCTTTTTAAGCTTAAATAATAAAATGTTACAGATATACCCCAAACTCTTCCTACTCCTTCCTTCTCTTTCTCTCCTGAAATTGCTCTCTATCCCATCATGCTTTCCTACTGTTTCTTACAAATGTATGATTCCACAATTTATATTATTGTTTTGTGTGTTTAAAATGTGCATAAATGGTGTAATCAACAACTTGCATTTTTCATTCATCATAAAGTATCCATGTTGGTACATATATATTCCATTCATCTACTTTAACTGTTATTTGGAATTCCATTTATATATACCCCTCAATTACTTATTTACCTATGATCTATGTTAGTTGTTTCCACAATTTTTACTGATAAAACAATGTTTAACAAGCATCTTTTACACATTTCTTTGTGAATATGTGTGAAAATTTCTTTAGGGTAGACACCTAGATTAGTAGATTGCATGGTAAGAACATCTTGAAGTTTACTGGGTATTGGCAAATTCTCTTCCAAGTAATTGAACTAAAGTACCCCCTCTGCTAGCAGTATAGGAGTTCTCATTTTACCTCATCTTCACCAACAATTGGTGCTTTCAGACTTTTAAAGTTGATTAATTTGATGGATATAAAGTGATATTTCATCATTGTTTTAATTTGTATTTCCCTGATTTCTGGTGAGGTTGAAAATCTTCATATTTGTATAGTCATTTAGATTTCCTCTTCTGTGGACTCTGTCCAAATCCTTTTCCTTATTGATTTGAAGATCTCATTGGATCAATTTTTAAAATAATTTTATTAAAAATTAGGATTTAAAGAGAAGTATTTATTCACCCATGTGAAATTCATTCATGCATAGTGATAATTTATTAACATGAACATTGTAAAAATTCTATCAAAAGCTTAAGATTCTGAGGTGTCTTGAGATCATATTTTATGGTTATGGAATTCAAACTGTGAAAACCAACTCTTTTTTAAGAATGCAGAGAAGACCCCAAGCAGCTGTTAGCATGGGAACAGGCTTATTAGAGATTGCAAAAGGCCCATTTCACCTCCCTGCAATATCCCTTTTTCCATCTTGAGACAGAGCTGTTAGTTCATAAAAAACTCCACTAATATATTGTTATTCAGCTGGAGGGTCTTCTAGAGAAGTATAGAAGGTAGTATAGAATTCTTACATGAAAAACAAAATCATATCAATTCCGTTTACAAAGGTACAGATCTTTGTGATTAAAGGGATTCTATAGCTTCTTCTTACTGAAAATCAAAGCTCATGTATCTATGGTTTATCTATCTGTCCTTGTTGTCCCTCTGTTCCTGCTTATTAGTTTCTTCTCAGCAGTCTACAACAAATACTCTCCCGGTAACTTCCAGGAAGGTAGAGTTGCATGATGGATGGAGGTTATGCTATGTTGAGGCAAGATGCCTGGTTTCTTTGGGAAAATCCAAGCCTGGATTAAATTCTCACTTTGTCACTTTCTATCTTTTTTTATTATTATTATTTATTTATTCATTTATCCCCCCCTTGCTGCTTGTGCTCACTGGGTCAGCTAACCACGCTGTGCGGGCAGGCTTGCCTTCACCAGGAGGCCCCGGGAACCGAACCCGGGGCCTCCCATATGGTAAACGGGAGCCCTACTGATTGAGCCACAGCCGCTTCCCTGTCACTTTCTATCTGAACGGATTTGTTACTTGCTTCCCAGGTTCTGTTTCTTCTGCCTGTAGATGATGGTATAAGAATTACTATAACAATAACTTAAGTTAAGGGCTGTACAAGCCAGGTACTGTGTATTCTCTAGCACATATGGAATTTCATTTAATTAGCACACCTAGAGGAGTCAATATGCAATAGGAAAAGACCTGACAAGAGTAAGGTGGTGGCAGCCATGGAGGCAAAAGGCTGGGCTTGGAAATCAGAAGGGAGGCTGAGATGACAAGCAACCCAAAAGGAATCTCATGATGAAAGCAAGGCCAAACACTTTTGAAAGGCAAAAAGCCCCTTCTGCATCTGTAGTGCTTGAGGCACAGTTGTAATTCTGAGGGACCTGTGAGAGACCAAGGGGAGCTTTGTGGTTTGCTGGAAGGAGCTAAACTCTTATTAACCGGGAAGAAAATGCTTTTCTGGAACTGGTCATTTCAGAATAATGGCGGGTAACTGGGATTTCATTATGCAGAAAGATTTCAACTGCTTTTAGCTTTCAAGGAGGGCATTGTTCCCAGCGTTGATTGTTCCCAACAGTTCAGGGTTTAATACCTCCAAGCATAAACACCTCCTTAAAAAAATTTAGCCATTGTACATGGGAATGATTCTAAAATAGACTTTTGTTACTCTGCCTTTTAGTGAAAAGCATGCTTATGTAATTTAATCTTTTCTTTCTGGACCTGGAGAATCATTATACATTTTAGTTTTTATATCATGTCATAATATCATATTGCTTTGGGGATCTATTAACATATAAATGCCTGCTTTGCACTAAACACTATGCCCCTTTGAATCTCATGTCTGCTATCCAAAGTTTTGCTCTGTTTTCTCATTTGCTTTTATTTGTCTTCTGATGTACTGTCAAGCATGTTACAAATATTTATAAAGTAAAAGTAATCAGGCTCTGAGTAAAGGCCCAAGGAGATTTCTTACAGTTCAAACAACTGCGCTCAAATGTGCTGAGTGTCCAAATGTGTGGCAGGGACTGTGCCAAGTGCTCAGGATGAAAAGGTGAATAAAAGATACACTCCCAGGGATCCTCACATATGGGTGACTTCTAAGTGTTCCTGTGAATAATAGACCTGGAATTTCTTCTGTGACACTTGAGAAAACTGTTTTTGCTGTTTGCCAAGTTTTATTTCTCAATTCCTGGTTCTCAGCTGCATTTTCATTACTTGAAGTTGGTGAATATCTCAATTTCCAAGAGTTAATAAGTTAATTTTACATATAAGGGTCATTGCATCATTAGGATGCTAAGTGAGCAGAGAAAAGTCTCAGAGGAGTTGGTGGAAATACAGTGGCTGAGAGACTCTACAAGACTTTCTCCTGGCGTGGTGTATAAACATCTCACTTTTATGACAGAGTTTTGGACAAAATAACACTGTGAAACTGAACTTTAAACTGTACCCTCTCTGCCAAACAAAGGTATAATAGACAATATTACTTAAGAATTAAAAAGACACAGGCACACCGTGAAACAGAGAGAGAGCAGGGACACAGTGGCAAGGTGGGGCTGAGGCTTGGCCCACTCTACTTTTGGTCTGTAACTAGGGAAGAGTGGGGCCAGGAGCTCAGCTCCTGAGGTTGGATAAGGTTATAGCACCAGCTGAGGGTTGGGACAGGGTAAGTCGACTTACATGAAACTGGAGGTGGCATTGTGCATGAAAAAGGGTCAAAAGAGCCAGGGCCAATGCTAACATCTTAGGCTTTCATAAAACTGCTGGAAAGCATCATCTCGCAACCAGGGCAGGGCAAAGCCTTTTGCTGGTTAAGTTTTGTTTTGCAAGAGCCTTTGGCTGCCGGCTGCCCCTAGAAGACATACTTCTGAATGTCCCAGTCCTGGGGTCCTGGAGGGAGGCAGAGTCAAAACAATTAGCCAGAGACAGGGAATCAACTCTCCTAGGATCACCAACTCTTCTTCATCTGTCAGGGACTCTTCCAGTTTTAATACTGAGGTTGCCATGTTCAAGGGCAAATAAGGACGTCGGTCCCCCTCCCCCCATTCTCAAAACTAAAATGCTAAAGCACAGCAGAAGGACCAGCAACGAGAAAGGCTATAGGCAAGAAGGAAAGTCAGAACCCGAAGTCACTCCTATGAGATGCAGAATGAGTCTGTAACCAGTAAGCGAAGGGAAGTAACACAAAGTTCTAAAACAGAAACAGGTAGCTTCGTATTAAGATGGATATGGAGAAAATTTGGTTAGAAAGTCTGGAAAAAAAATGTATAGTCACTAAAATTTAAAAATATTTTAGGAAGTGACAGTAAAGAGAGATTTTGTGAGTTGGGTGACGTTGCTGAGGAATTCACTCATGATGCTGCCCAGACTGATAGAGACAAAAACCTTGGCAGAGAAGTTAAGGGTAATGGAAGCTAGATTGGGAGACCCTGAAATATATATACAAATATATATATGATTTTTGTAAGGAGAGCAGAGATGGAGGGTTGAGTGGAAATATTAAAATGAATGGATTATGACTGACGCTTTTCAAAATGCCAGAAAGACACAAGTCTCCAGGTTGAAAGTGCATACCAAGTGCTGAGCAGATTAAATGAAATAAATTCAGGAAGATCAATGAAAATGAAGCTGCAGAACATTAAGGCTAAATTTTAAATTTTGAAAAGTCATGAGCGAGAGAGAAGGAGGGGTGGAAGGAGAGAGAAAAGATTACCTACAATGAAATTAGACGGACTGCAGATATCTCAGCTTCAAAAATAGATGCTTAAAAAAATGTAGTTGTATTGTCAAAACGCAAAGAGAAAAGACTATAATTCTAAGTCAAGCTAAACTGTCATTTGAAAGTGAATGAAATGTGCATGTTTCCAGATGTGCAAAAGTGAAGAGAATTTACTAATAATAGATACTGTAGCTGGATTTTCTCTAGGTTCTTGGCTAAACTACAAGAAACAAATTTCAAGAGCAAACCAGGTTAGTTAGGCTAGTAATTTATTAAGGAATGGTGAAAAGAGAAATGGGAGAAAATAACAGCTCATGAGTCCCAGGTAGACAGGAAGGGGCTGAATGGGGATAAGAGGGCCGATTTACAGACTACAGTTTCCCATTATAGATTATAAAGCCCCAGGTTTACTTGCGTGTTGATCTAGGTGGGGGTGAAGAAGGCCAGAACAGGACCGGAACAGGCACAGGGACAAGGCCGGTTCGATTTCCCCGCTTGCCTTTTAAACCTTTAATTATTCTGCCCCTTTGCTAATGGCAGGGGAGGAGTCCCAGCTGTTTGCTGTTTTGATTGATTACCCCACCCATCATTCCCCGGGGTGGGGGTGGGGCCCAATGATAAGACCCTCTGGAGAATATCTGGGGCTTCTCTTGGCTTCGGGAAGAAATCTCATTCCGATGGGAGTTCTCACCAGGGTCTCCCAGAAGCCATCTTGGGGGTATTGATGCCCACGTGGACTTTTTGCCAGGTTCCAGATCTGTTTATTGGTTCCCTATTTTACTAGCCTGCTTCAATACTATCTAAGAAGAAAGATAATTGTTTTTTAAAAAGCAACTGGAATAAGGAAATTCATAAACTGTTTTGGTAAATAAATTAACTGATGAACATAAGAAAAGAAGCCACTAATTATTTGAAAGGTGGAACTAACATTCTGGATAAAACAGAGAAGGAATAAGGGGGGATCATGGAGAGGAGCTAACCAGGTGATTGCTCCTAATTGCTCATTTGCAACGTTGTTGACTTCTCACATCTCTCTTCTTTGCATTCAGAAAAGTCCTTTTTAAGGGAAATGCCTGACCCTTTCCACTTTCTCTGAAGAGAAAAGAGGTTTTTAAATTATTTTATTCCCAATCAGGGTGGGTTGCTGGAAGAACAGTGGGGAGAGGCAAGTGGGGAAGAGGGTGGCAAAGTGGCATATATGAAAGTTTCTGGACAACGTTTAAGCTCACCAAGGTCTTTGTAATTTGCTGTCCGGGTTTTGTTTGATGTAGGATTCCTAGTAAGCTTGACACATATATTAATATGTTAATACAGAAACATATTTTAATGCAGAGTTTAAATAATGGTAGCTTGTTATTTGGGATTATCTAAACTCCTTGTTTCTTTCTTCAATGTGAATACTTGAGAACTGACTATAGGCCTTTCCTCCAAAGAACTTAATGAAAATTGAGGACTGGAATGTCAGTATGGGACAGAGGTATTCATTTATGCCCAAGAGTGGCCCCAACATGACATCATGTATTTTGATGTAATCTGTTTGAATTAAGTGAACATTTTAGGGCTTACATTTTCCTTTTTTAAAAATTTTTTGCCATATATGTGCAGTTGGTTGAATACTGATATAGTCTCTATTTCTTTTTGGCACAGTTTTAATAATCTCTGGTTGTCAAAAGAAATATATTTCTTACAAAATATGTTTCAAACCACAGACCTTGGATTTTAAGATTGCTTTTCTCAAAATGAGAAAAGGGCAATAATTCTGTGAAAAAAACTAGTAATGAAAAAGGAGGAAACCAAATAAGACAACATTTTAAAGGAAATGACTGCTTTTGCATGGCAGTTTTGAACCCGTGATTGTTAAGTGGTTTCTGGAATGATACATGATTTTCCTAGATGATATCCTGAATATTTACCAGAAAAAATTAAAGACACATGCTAAGAAGTCAAGACAAATCTGCGAGAATGCAGTAGGGCCTATTCATTTATTCATTCATTCATTATGTATATATATACACACATACATATATATCCATATTTTAAATATATTTATAAATATATTTTGTCAACATATATAATTTTTCTCTCTTTCCATATATGCATATATACACATCTATCTATCTATCTATCTATCTATCTATCTATCTAGTCTAATCTAATCTATCTGATAGTACTATGCTATCTTAGCTTTCGTGGGGAATAAAAGAAGTAATATAAAATCCCTGCTCTCAAGAGCTTATTTTATAGGAGAGAAAAGATATATAAATATGCTGCTATTTAAGCAAAATAACAATAATTTTGTTGATAATGTAATAGAAATCATGACAGAAGCAATATGCTTCAAAGCAAAATGGCAATATGCATAAGCACATTTTTAAAGTAATTGAAAAGAGGAGGCAATGGAGTTGGGGATATTTGAGGAGGTGATGAAGTAGATAAGGCAGTATCACTGGGGCATTGGTGAGAGCAGCTGTGCTGAGCATGAAATGGCGATGGTAACTTGGGACAGATGGTTGGATGAGCCTGGCTGCAGGAGTTGGGAGCAGTGGGCTATATTATTAGAAAGGAAAGTTGAGCACAGACTGTGGAGAGTCTTAAATGCTGGCTAATAAGTGTCTCTGAATGTTAATTAAGCAGAAAGGTGACACAATAAGGTTATATTTAATTGGCAACCAGTGGTAGAATGGAATGGCAGGGGGAGTGGTGAGAAGGATGATCAATTGCAAATGGTTGACCAGGAGCATAAAAGAGCCTGACCTACAGATACCAAGGCAGGCATGGAAGAAAAGAGACAGAGAATTAAGGGGAGCAGTTGACAGATCGGAGTTACTACCAGAAAATGAAGAGCATAATTCTGCAGAGTTTGCAAGCCTGGATGAGCTGGTTTTAGGACAGATAATGAGATTGACTTAGTAAACTACAATATTTTTTTTTGTAAACATTAGTGGCAAAAACTTTTTAAAAATTTAAAGCAGGGGAGAGGATGTAGCTCAATGGTTTTGGTGCTTGCTTCCCATGTATGAGGTCCTGGGTTCAATCCCTGGTACATCCAAAAAAAAAAAAAAAGAGAAACTTGTATATTAAAAGTTTAAAACATTATCCAATTCAACTGCAAATACCTCTTAAGTAGCTGTATGCCAGACAATTTGCTTTGGGTATGCCAAGTCAGAATCTCAGGGTTTGTAGATAGTCCTTAGGAATTAGACATTTTGGGAAGCTTCAAGCTCTTTGGAGTATCTAAACAGACAAGAATTTGGTTAGATATTTGAATGTTTTCTCCAAAACATTCCTGTCCAATAGAACTCTCTGCAATCATGCAAATGCTTTTTTATCTATGTTGTCTAATATGGGCTTCACCAGCCACATGTGGCTACTGAACACTTGAAATGTGCTAGTGTGCCTGAGGAACTGAATTTTAAATTGCTACTTAAAATTAATTTAAGTGTAAATTTAACTTCCCACACATGGCAAGTGACTATCGTGTTTGCCAATATATGGCTGTTTGAGGGGAAATGTTAGCTTTAGCATATGTGATTGAAACTCAAATTTACTTTGGAAACAAAAAATGTAATTTGAGAAGAAAATGCCCATTTTAAAAAATTCAACAAATATTTGTTTATCACTGATTCTCTTCCAGGGTTAGTGTTAGCCAAAGTTGTGGAAACATGGATGGGGTCCTGCCCTCACGTGGCTTACAATGAAGGAAGGCATTAAAACAAAGCCAGCCACACAATTGCACATGGAGATTGGTGACATGAAGCTGGGTAAATGTTCTGTGAAAGATTGAGATGGTATTTGACTTAGGTTGGGACTGGTGGGGAGGTGGCAGGTTCTTGGAAAAGGCAGCCTTTCAGCCGAAACCTGTTCTATGAGCAGGAATTATCTAAGGAAACAGTAAAGGTGGGGTGTTTCTAACAGAGGGCAGCCTTGAGGTGTCCAAGAGCTTGCTGTGTCTAAGGAGCTGGAAGAAGATCTGTAGGGCTCACACAACTGGTCTTTGCCCCCAGAGAATGAAGTAGAGTCTAGTTTAGGCTACACCATTGTGTCTGTAAACTATTTTTTCAAATTCCTTAGCTTTTCACTGGTTGGGGGTTACGACGCTTAGATATAGAGCTCCCTCTTGTTCTTTTCTTGATCTTCTTATTAAAACATGGAAGAAGTTCTGAGTGAGAGATCGAATAATTGTTGTCAATTCTTCCCTGGAATTATAGGCTCAAGCCCTGTGCCCTGAGACTTTGTAGTACTTCCCCTTAGAGTAGGAGGAATATATTTCTCCATTCCAATGTTGTAGGATTTGGCCATGTGACTTTTAGTTTGCTAAAGAAATGGGAGTTGACACGATGTGAGCAAGAGGGTTTAAGTGTGCTTGCATGATTTGGTTTGGTCTCTTGCACTTCTGCCATCCACCATGAAGCCATCCTATGCAGCCATTGGCTACCCATCAGGTAGAGACTTGAACTCAGCTGGAAACCTGGAGCTAAATACTGCCAATCCCATATAATAGCAGATAAGCTCCAGCCATCCTACAGACATTAGAATGAAACAAAAGAAATATTTGTAAGCCACTGAGCTTTTTGTGTTATTTGTTATGTGGTACAATTGCAACAGAAATCTGACTAATACAAAGGCATATTCTTTATCTTCACTGATTGATAGGCTAATCTTATACCAAAATATTCTCAACCAGTGTTTGGATTTTTTAGCTGTTACTTCTTTTTTTTTTTAGTTAAAGGAATTTCAAGCATGGTGAACAGATGAAGAACTTGGGACTGCATATGTATAAGGGATGATTGAAGCAATGAGGGTCTTACCTTGGTTGTGTCTAGATGACCTTGATGATTATACTGATTCAATTATTTTAGGATGACTTGGGATAAGAATGAGGGAGACAGAACATAACTGAACTGTCTCTCCCACTCCACAACTGTTCACAATCATTTAACAAAGCCAGGGGAATTTAAGACATATATTCCTTTCAAATACGGACCTCTCAGCTTAGTGGAGGAGATAGGCAATTATAGAAGTCATTAAGATAAAGTGTAATGAATATTGTGATGGTGCAAGGGGGCTCGGTGCATCACTCAGCAGCCATTCCTTCTAGAATTTTCTTCTTTTAAATAGGTCAATATAATTGAATGGCACATCATAAGTGTTTGCTATTATTTTTCTAATTATTCTCTTCCTGAACACAATTTGGCCACTTTCTTAAACTCTAAGAAACTTCACAGTCTTGGATCCCACTCTCCTACATATTTTCAACTTGGTTGAAACATTTGATGTTATTTTAGTTTTCCCTTAATAATTTTTGTGCCACAATTCCCCCTAACTCAAGTTTTGAAATACAGTTTTATATTTTCTACCTCTAGCTATTGTTTCAGACAAAGAAATGTGGAAACCATCTTCTTCATTTAAAAGGCATTATTATGATTACATTCCACTGGAAGGATAATTCTTTAATTCTCTGTGACATAATTGGTTTAGAGTTTTCCTCTCCCTCTTTCACATGAAGTTTGTAAGTCTTTGTTAATTTACTTCTCTTTATGTCAACTATTTATAAACAATTCCTGAGGGTTTAGGAGTTTGAGGAAAGAATTTTTTAAAAAAGTGTTTTATATATTCTTTATAAACCTTGGCATAAATTCTGTCAACAGGAAATGAAATAAATATCTAGTCACATGCTGCTGAGTTTTACACTAATGATGGAAGGGAAGTATATGGGTTGAACTAATTTCTTAACTACTTTTAGTTTTTTTTGACAAGACCCCCTTAGAGGATCGCTGTTGTCTTGTTCCTTCAGAGTTGGGTGGAGCTCAAAGGACTGCAGAAGTTAGAAAAAATATCAATACCAAAGGCTTCGATCAACTTCGTATCTGAAATCATCTGCTGTCTCAGTCTTCTTTAATCATTAAGGGAGCAGATCTAACAAAGACAGCCCCAAGGGTCTAGAATGGGCCCCTTCATTCTTGGACACAGCATATGGTTGGGTCTTGCTTTTGTACTCAATCTAACATTTGCTGTCTTTTAACCTGATGCTTAGATCATTCACATTCAAAGTGAGCATTGATTTGATTATACTAAAATCTACCATCAGGCCTGCATCTGAAGGCAGGATCATCCCACCCACCATATCCATGGGATATAGGCCCTCTCTCACTTGGAAGTGGAGTGGACATCACCATCCCAGACCCCTCAGGATTAGGGGAAGAACTATGGACTTGAGTGGACTTGATGGTATTCTGTTGTTCATACATGGTGATTCTAGCAATGGAAGAAATTATAACAATGAGGTGGAGCCAGTGGCCACTTGACACTTTTGGGGCAGGGAGGGGATGAGCAGTTGAAATACAGGGGCTTCTTTGGGATTTGGAGGTTGTCCTGAGTACCGTTGTGGCAAAGGATGTAGGCCATTTTAAATCAGCACACACCACTCAGAACTGTGTGGCAGAGAGTGTGGTCTACAGTGTGAACTGTGGTCTATGGTTGGTGGCAAGGCCCCAGGATGTGTAAGTCCATTGAGGGTGGTGGGCCACACTTGTGGGAGATGTTTGTGTGGGATGTGGTGAGAGGTGTGGGAGATGGGCAACATGGGAATCCCAGTGGGTTCTGTGTAATATTTTGGGCAATCTAAGCACCTCTTAAAATATATTGATATATATATATAAATAACATTTTTGTAAGCAAATGCACATATATACATATATATTTATATATCATTTTGCAAATGTTGGTATTTATTGTGAAATTTTTTATTTTTACCCACAATAAAAAAAAAATAAAAAATAAAAAAAGTAAAATCTACCATCTTACTATTTTTCTATTTTTTCCATCTGTTCTTTGTTTCTTTCATTCCTTTTTTTCCTCTTGGGTTAACTGAACTTTTTTTTTATGGTTCCAAATTATTTCACCTATTAATTTATTACTTGCAGCACCTTCTACATTTTTAAAGTTGTTTCCCTAGGGTTTACTACATACATTTTAAAAGAGTCCAAGTCTACCTTCAAATAATATTATAACACTTAACATATAGTGTA
>JAKSZT010054183.1:205176-359797 GCA_026826555.1 Tolypeutes matacus
GGGGCATTACTACCAACCCCACACAAAGAAAAAGGACACCATAACATTATAAGAGGACACCAGGAACAACAGTATGCCAATAAGTTAAATAACCTAGATGGAATGGACAAACTCCTCGAAATACACAACCTACTCAATCTGAAATAGAAGTGCTCAGCAAATCAATAACATGTAAAGAAAACCTGCAAACAAAGAAAATCCCAGGGCCACATGGCTTCACTGGTGAATTTGATGATGTTGGCCTCATAGAGTGAGTTAGGGAGTGTTCTCCCTCTTCAGCCCTACTCAAACTCTTCCAAACAATTAAAGAGATAGGAACACTCCCTAACACAATATGAGGCCAATTTCACTCTAATACCAAAGTTGATAAAGATATCACAAGAAAAGAAAAATTACAGACCGGTATACCTTATGAATATAGGTGCAAAAATCTTCAAAAAATACTATCAAACTGAATTCAACAGCCTAAGAATTATACACCATGATGAAGTGGGATATACCCCAGGTATGCAAGGTTGGTTCAACATAAGAAAATCAATGAATGCAATACACCACAGTACTAGAACATAGGGAAAAAAAACTACATGATCATCTCAATTGACACAGAAAAATGCATTTAACAAAATCTAGCACCCTTTCCTAATAAAAATATTCAGAAAACTGGGAATAGAAGGAAACTTCCTCCACATGATAAAGAGATATATGAAAATCCCATAGCTAACATCATATTTAATGATGAAAGACTGAAAGCATTCCCTCTAGATCAGGAATAAGAAGACAAAGATGCACACTGTCACCACTGTTATTCAACATTGTGCTTGAAGATCGAGCCAGAACAATTAGGCAAGAAAAAGAAATAATAGGCATCCATATTAGAAATGAAGAAGTAAAATTTTTCGTATTTGCAGATGCCATGATCCTCTATATAGAAAACCTTGAAAAAATCCACAACAAAGCTATTGGAGCTAATAAACTAATTCAGCAAAGTGGCAGGGTACAAGATCAATAGGCAGAAATCCATAGTGTTTCTATACATTGGTAATGAATAATCTGAAGAGGAAATAAAGAAAAAAATTCTATTTATAATAGCAAATAAAATAATCAAATATCTAGGAATAAGTTTAGCCAAGGATGTAAAGGTTCTATGTTTATGGATTGGAAGACTAAATATTGTTAAGGTGTCAATTCTACCCAAGGTGATTTACAGATTCAATGCAATCCCCATCAAAATTACAACAGCCTCCTTTTTCAGAAAAGGGAAAGCCGATCATAAAATTTATATGGAAGGGAAAGGGGCCCTGAATAGTCAAAAACATCATGAAAAAGAAGAACAGAGCTGAAGGATTCACATTTCCCAGCTTTTGTAAAGCTACAGTAATCAAACAGCATGGTACTGGCACAAGGGCAGACATATAGACCAATAGACTGAAATTGAGAGTTCAGAAATAAACCTGCACATCAGTGGCCAATTGATTTTTGACAAGGGTCCCAAGTCCACTCAATTGGAAAATAATAGTCTCTTCAACAAATGGTTCTAGTAAAACTGGATGTGGACACACACACACACACACACACACACACAATGAAGATGGACCTCTACCTCAAAACTTATACAAATAGTAACTCAAAAATGGATAAAATACCCAAATATAAGAGCCTAAACTATAAAACTGCTATAGGAAAACATAGGGAAGCATCTTCAGGACCTCATGTTAGGCAATGGTTTTTTAGACTTTACACCAAAAGCATGAGAAACAAAAGAAAAAAATAGCAGAGTGGATGTAGCTCATTGGTTGAGTATCTGCCTCACATGTATGAGATCCCAGGTTCAATCCTCAGTACCTCCTAACAAAATTAAACACTTTTGTGCATCAAAGAACTTTATCATTAAAGTAAAAGGACAACCTACAGAATGGGAGAAGATATCCAATAACTGTTTAATATCCAGAATATAAAAAGAAATCCTATAACTCAACAACCAGAAGACAAACAAACAAGTTTTTAAAAATGGGCAAAATAGTTGAATAGATATTTCTCCAAAGAAGATATACAAGAGGCCAAAAAGCTCATGGAAAGATGCTCAACATCATTAGCCATTAGTGAAATGAAAATAAAAAACACGAGATACTATTTCATACCCAGTAGAATAGCTACTGTTAAAAAATGGAAAATAACAAGTGTTCGAGAGGATGTGGAGAAATAGAAACACTTGTTCATTGTTTGTAGGAATGTAACATGTTGTAGCCGCTGAGGAAAACAGTTTGGCAGTTCTTCATAAAATTAAACATTGAATTACCATGTGACCCAGCAGTCCCACTTCTAGGTATATACCCGAAAGAACAGAACGCAGGAACTCAAACAGATATTTGAACACTGAAGTTCATAGTGGTATTAATCACAATTGAGAAAAATGGAAGCAACCCAAGTCTCCCTCTACAGATGAATGGCTAAACAAATGTGGTATATATATATGCAATGGAATATTATTTAGCTGTAAAAAGGCATGAAGTTCTGATAGGTGTGACAACTTGGATGAACCAAGACATGATGTTGAGTGAAATAAGCTGGACACAAAAGGAGAACTATGGTATGATCTCATTAATATTTCTGGCCATAGAGCAGAGAATGGAATAGAGTACATGTAGGAAGACTAGGTAGGTGAAGAGAAGGAAAGGCCATTGTTATTTTAAGCTGTTCACTTGAAGATCATCTTAGCGGCCTTTTTCTTGGACAAGTCAGATGTCTTGCTGGTCTGTTCAGGGTGTGAAGTCGGGAGCCAGCCTAGGACTGTCGGGTGAGGAGAACGGAGCCCTCCCATGTGTGGAGAGGGTGGGTGAGGCATCTGCGGGAGAGATTTGTTTACCACCTGAGTTGGTGGTAAACAAATGAGGAAAGCTACTTCAACTCAGTACGTATCAGGACTTTATTTTGGGGAAATTTTAGCCACCCCAACAAATCCTGAACAATAAACTCTTTGTCAGATTTTATAATCTCAAGAAGGCCTTGTGTCTGAGTTTGTAAACAGTTGGCTGAGGTGGATGTGCAAGGCAGCTACCGAGGAATGCCCCCAGGTAAGGGCGGAAGGTGGTCTCTGGGCCGTTGGGCAGTGGTCTGCCCTGATGCCAATCCAAGCCTCTGGTCAGACTTTATGTTCTCTCTGAGCCCCTTCTAGATGTGATCAGAGGGACCTAAAGCTGAGGAGGTTAAGGAGATCAGCTTCTCTTTTGGCCTCCTTTCACAAAGGGAGAAGTAGCTTCTACTTCTCCCAAGGTGTGGAAAACTACAACAGCACCTGGTGTTTCTGACATTTGCGTGGATTCACAAACTGCCAAAGGACCACATTATTTTGAAATTAAAAATTTCTGAACAGATGGAGGATTCAGAACTCTTACAGCTAAATGCTAAGGAAATATTTATTGATGTCAGGATACATTGAATTATGGCCTTCACTCTCCTAAAATATCTCCCAGCAGTCAAATTAGCCACTAAAGGGAATCCTGCAGCATTTCTAATTCTGGTTCTCTTCCTAGTGGCAATGGACCACAAGCAGAATTTTGAACTGCTCTGGAGACAAAGAGGCTCTATTTTCCCCCCAACAATTTGGATGGACAGGTGCATTTATGGGTCTATTGATTTCTCTGCATCCCTGCTCCATACATTAGCTCATTTAGGCTTCACAGTAATGCTATGGAAGTGGTTCTCATCACTTGCATTTTGCTGATGAGAAACTGGTATTTGTAGAGTATGAGTGAGGTGTCCAAGACACACAGCTGGTGAGGGGACCTGGGCCCGCTGTCTCTGACAGCAAACCTTTTCAATCAGTTTGAAGAGTTTAAAGTAAGAAGGCTACTCCACTTGGACAAAACAGTACCCAAATTCAACAGTAACCCCAAGCCCTTCAGTGGAGAGAGAAGCAAAACTTGACTATGTCAAGGAGTTGCAACTCGCCACAAGTTCAGATCTGTTAAGGCAGGACTTCATTGTGCTTCGAATCTCACCTTTGATCTCCATTTTAGTCACATGGAATGGCACTTAAAAGGCTACACGTTTAATGGGCCAGTGGAACCTCCTGAGCTTAAACGTCAGAGAGAAGCAGAACTGAGCAAAGAAGAAATAATCATTATCCTTTTTAAGCTTTGGATCAAAGTATAACTAGTGCAAAAATTACCTCCCGCATTCTACCTTCCTACCTTAGAAACATACACCCCTCTTGCCTAGATGTCTTCCTAGATCTCTTGGCTTTTAAAGGCATGCTTTATTGTCCTTCTCAACACTGATTGGTGGGTGCTTGATTAACCACACACCTTGCAGTTTCTTATGCCTTTATTCTCACTGCATCCAACCCAATGTCATTCAACAAGCATGTTGGATGACATTTAGAGCCAAAATTCAGATGGGTGGGAACACAGCTACCTTGACCTCTGTCAGGTTCCCAGAGTGGTTTTTTTTAACTCCTTGCTTCTTACCGTGTGGCCCGTGGATCATCTTCATCAGCATCCCCTGGTAATTTAGTAGAAATGCAGACTCTCAAGCTCCACCTGAGACCTAGTGAGCAGAATCTTCATTTTAACAAGATACCATGTAAAAGGCATGCTTACGTTTGAGAAGTCTAGCGAACTGAGGTTATTAGAGAGGCGGATGTCCCATCCTCTGTAGATGTACAGGCAACAAGAAGGAGCATTGGCCAGAACCTCCAAAGATGCAAAACCTTCCAGAACTTGTTTCCTGCTTTGTGTCTCACCAAATACTTAAACTTAGAATGTGAGGGTCCAGCCAAGGACCTGGGTGAGAGTTAATGCATCAATCTGCTCTTTTACTGCTGACTTCAGGAATGTGTTTCATGAAAAGAAGGGGACTTCTTCAGGCAGAAGACCCTGATGCAGCCTACCAAGGTTAGGGCCTACAGGCACAGTGCACCAGTGTTATCAGCACTCTGTTTGCCTCCAGCTCCATTCCAAAACTGACACTGGGAAGGAAAGCAGTTTTTAAAACCCTTGCTGCCAGCTGCTAATATTATAAACAGACTATGCCCTGCTTCTCCCCAGGGAGGTGTAGGCATCGGTGTTCAGTTCTTGTTTGGAGTAAGATGTTCTTTTCAATAGCTTTTTAAAAGTGGATCTGAAAAACAGAATGCGTGACCAAATAGTACTGCTTCCACTTATCTTTCTACAAGCTTGTGTATATTGAAAGATGAACCCAAAGGGAAAGTTCCTGCTTCTTTCCTATCATCGAGTTTTGCTTGTACTTTATCAGTGGATAACTAACAAATAAGCCAGCTTGGTTTAGTGTTGGATGCTTACCCCAGAATATAAGAAAAAGAAAGTAAGGAGAACCAAAAGAATCCTAAGTCACTGATGTGACCTTTGACAGCGGCTGATTTTCCAAATAAACATTTTTCATCTTTCTCACTACATTTAAGCAAGATTATTAAGATGACCAATTAACCTGAGTTTCAGTCTTAGAACATGGATGTAAGGCACAAGACTGATGAATGCTTCATAAGTATAGGAGTGTAAGAATAAGATATGCTGGTTCCCTCTAAAAGAGGTTTTCAGAGAAAAGAAGTTATGGTTTTTGTAGTGACAGATTCAGGGCAAGACTTTAAGTCTAACAGTGCCATCTTTTGCTTATAAATATGTACCATGGCCCGTTCACAAATAGTATCTACCTATTGAGAGTGGAGAAGTGTTTCGGTCAGTGTGCTCTCTACCAGATTCCCCTCCCTTGCTAGGATTGACAAATGTCACTAGATGTCTCAAGTTGCTTACTTAGCATACCCATCTGGGGATCATACCAGGATATCTTTTACCTTGTTAGTGCTAACAAACAGCCAAGATTGCTGAGTTTGTATACCTGCCTTTGCAGGGCAAGCTGATCAGAATTAATCAAAACTTAAGTGGAAATGACTGTCCAAAAGAGATGGGATTTTTAGCCTGAATGTGGCATCTTGGGGCTCAAAGCAAAAACCAACTGAAAGACCCTGTTCACTCAAGGAAAGAATTTCAAACTTTCCCACTAGTTAAGCCTGTTAATGTCAAAAGCTTTATTAGATTAACTTGCCTCTCATAGAATTTTCAAGGCTCAGGTCCCACAACCTCATTGTCAACAAAAGTTTCCATTGTGGAAATGGTCTATTTTTGTGTTTCCTCAACTCCAGAGATAAATGTGCTTCTCAGTGGGGCAAGGCATTTATGAAGGAGTTAATGCCCAGTGCCCTGGTGTTTGATCTTCCTCAGGCAATTCTTCCTGGGTACGCCTGGGAACACAGAAACACCTTCATGCAAAGAGGTTTCCCTCGAAGCACACCTGATCACTCTCTACCCAGATTCAAAGAGCCCAGCACCATGTCAGAGGAAAATGTTCTGTCATAAATCTCCAGAAAAGTCCAGAGTCACTCTTGGTAATTAGCCTGCTGAAATACAGCGGCCTTGCTTTTTGTTTAACCTTTTCAGTAAAGGGCTCCACTCCCACAGGTCTCACAAGTAGCCTTTTATTAGAAACATCCTCAATGCCCCTCCTCTTAGCTCCTTTCCCTCACTTGCAGCCCTGGCAGAACATGGTTTTGGTTTGTGTTTGAATTCCTTAACTTTGGGTGCATTAGTGTTTCCTTCCTAGTGAGTTCTCTTCAGTCTTAACTATTTTAAGTTCAAGGAACTATATCACTTTGTAGAGTAAAATTAAGCTTTCTATGGACTTTGAAGAAAAAGCATTTAAAAAAAATAATCTTGGGGAGCAGATGTAGCTCAGTGGTTGAGCACCTGTTTCCCATGTACGAGGTCCTAGGTTTAATCCCTGGTACCCCCTAAAAGAAAATAATACTAATCTTGGGTGAGCAGGTAAGCAAAAAAAGTATGAGAATTGGGGAGCGGCTGTGGCTCAATCAGTAGGGCTCCCGTTTATCATATGGGAGGCCCCGGGTTCGGTTCCCAGGGCCTCCTGGTGAAGGCAAGCCCACCCGCACGGCGTGGTTAGCTGACCCAGCGAGCACAAGCAGCAAGGGAGGGATAAATGAATAAATAAATAAAAAATCTTTAAAAAAAAGTATGAGAATTTTGTTCTTATGCTATATATTTATGTAATAAAATATTACTTATTTTATTTCCTGGCTCTTTTTATGGTTCCTTTTCAATCATTTTTAAATTATTCTTTTTCTCTTCTTTCTTTCTTTTTTTATGGTCTTAATATTTTTTTCAGGGAAGCACAGACAACTACAAGGATATACAGTAAGTGGAACCAAGGTGCAAGGAGGACTTTTAACAAAAACCAAAATGAAATAAAACTCTAGAGTAGAAAGAGAAACTAACCAACAGAATAAGACCATGAAGATAAATGGATACATAGACACCAGCAAAAAACTACAAGCCATACTAAAAAACAGGAAGACATGGCCCAGTCTAATGAAAAAAGCAGGAGGAGATGCAGAACATGGAACAAGTAATCATGGATGTCCAAACAAATATGAATCAACTTAATGAAGTGAAGGAAGAGATAAAGGATATTAAGAGGACACTGGGGGAACATACAGAAGAAACTGTAAACATATATAAAAAGATAACATATCTGATGGTGATGAAAGGCACACCGTAAGAAATTAAAAATATGCTGGAAGCACATAACAGCATATTTTAACAGGCAAAGGAAAGAATTAGTGCCATTGAAGATAGGACATCTGAAATGCATAGATAGTAGAACAGATAAATTAAAAGAAGAGAAAAAATTCAGCAGGGACTCAGAAAATTGAATGACATCATGAAATGCACAAACATATGCATTATAGGTATCAGAGGGAGAAGAGAAGGGAAAGGGGGGAAGAAGGAGTGTTGGAGGAAATAATGGCTGAAAATTTCCCAAAATCTTATGAGGGACATGGATGTACATGTCCAGGAAGTTCAGCACACTGCAAACAGTACAAATCCTAACTAGGCCTACCCCAAGACATGTACTTATCAGATTGTCAAACACTCAAGACAAAGGGAGCAGCAAGAGAAAAGAGATTCATCACAGATAAGGGAAGTTCCATAAGATTAAGTGCTGATTTCTCATCTGAAACCATGGAGGTGAGAAGGCAGTGATATGACATAGTTAAGGTGCTAAAAGAAAAAAAAAAACAAAACAAAACATACAACTGTCAGCCAAGAATTCTGTATCCAGCAAAGTTGGCATTCAAAATGAAAGAAAGTTCAAAATATTCACAGATAAACAGAAATTGAGAGTTTGTCAACAAGAGCCCTGTCCTTCAAGAAATACTAAAGGGAGTTCTACATGTTGAAAGGAAGAAACAGGATAGAAAGGGCTGGAGGAGAGTGCAGAAAGGAAGATTATTAGTAAGTGTGACTAAAAGGATAAAAAGAGATATAAAAACAAAATATGATGTATATAAACCTAAAGAAAAAATGGCTATTGTAAGTACTGCCTTGACAGTAATAACATTGAATGTTAATTATTAAACTCTCCAATCAAAGGACACAGCTTGGCAGAATGGATAAGGAAATATGACCCATCTATATGCAGTCTACAAGAAACTCACCTTAGACCCAGGGACACAAGGAGGTTGCAAGTGAAAGGTTGGAAAATGATTCTACATGTAAACAATAACTAAAAAGTGGGCAGGAATAGCTATACTAATATTGGACAAAATAAACTTTAAATGCAAAACTATTGTAAGAGACAAAGAAGGACACTATATATTAAGAAAAGTAGTAATCTATCAGGAAGAAAGAACAATCATAAACATTTATACACCTAAACAGGGTGCCCCCAAAATACATGAGACAAACAATGGCAAAACTAAGGGGAGAAGTAGATGCCTCTACAATTGTAAGGGGGATTTTAATACACCATTATCACCATTAAAACATCTCAACAGAGGGTTATAAAAGAAAAAGACCCTTGAATAATATGTTAGAGGAACTAGACCTAATAAACATATACAGAATTACACCCAAATAC
Source organism: Tolypeutes matacus (assembly GCA_026826555.1). Lineage (NCBI taxonomy): Eukaryota > Metazoa > Chordata > Mammalia > Cingulata > Chlamyphoridae > Tolypeutes > Tolypeutes matacus. The sequence continues at coordinate 214,126 of JAKSZT010054183.1, forward strand.
AGCAAGATATATATTCTTCCCAAGTGCCCATGGATCATTCTCTAGGATAGGCCACATACTAAGTCACAGAACAAGTCTCAAGGAGTTTAGAAAGATTTGAATTATATAAAATAAAATCTCTGACTGCAATGGAATTAAACTGGAAATTATTGAGTGGCAGAGAGCCAGAATAGGCACAAATATATAGAAGTTCAACAACATAATCAAACAATCAGTGTGTCAAGGAGGAAATTGCAAAAGAAAGTAGCTACCTTGAAATGAATGAAAATGAGAACACAACATATCAAAACCTATGGAATGCAGCTAAAGCAGTGCTGAGAGGGAAATTTATAGCCATAAAATACCTATATTAAAAAGGAAGAAAGAGTTAAAATTAAAGGTCTAACCACATACATGGAGGAACTAGAAATTGAAAAACAAACTAATCCCAAAGCAAGCAGAAAGAAGGAAATGACAGGTATTAGTGTGGAACTAAATGAAATTAGGAATAGAAAACACTAGAAACCATTAACAAAACCAAGAGCTGGTTCTTTGAGAAGATTAATAAAATTGACAAGCACTTAGCTAGACTAACAGAAAAAAAGAGAGAAGATACAAATAAATAAAACTGAAAAAATGAGAGAGGGGGTATCACCATTGATCCCACAGAAATAAAGAGTATCATGAGGATACTTTGATAAACGGTATGCCAACAAGATGGATAACTTAGATGAAATTGATAAATTTGTAGGAACACACAAGCAATCTACATTGGTGAAAGAAGAAATAGAAGAACTGAACAGACCAATCACAAGTAGTGAGATTGAATTAGGCATCAAAAACCTCTCAACCAAGGAAAGCCCAGGACCAGATGGCTTCATGGGTGAATTCTACCTATCATTCCAGAAAGAACTAATACCAATCTTGCTTAAACTCTTAAAAAAATAGAAGTGGGGGGAACATCACCTAACTCATTCTATGTTGTCAACATCACCCTAATATTAAAGCCACATAAATATGGCACAAGAAAAAAAAAAACCCAAAACTACAGACCAAACTCTCTAATGAACTTAGACACTAAAATCCTCACAAAATATTTGCTACTTGTATTCTACAACATAGCAATTGCATTATACACCATGACAAGTGGGTTTTATCCCAAGTAAGCAAGGATGGTTCAACATAAGAAAATCAATCAATATAATATACCACATTAACATATTGAAAGAAAAAAATTACATGATTATCTCTATTGATAAAGGAAAAGCATTTAACAAGGTACAGCATCCTTTCTTGATAAAAACACTTTGAAATATAGGAATAGAAGAAAACTTCTTCAACATGATAAAGGGCATATATGAAAAATCCACAGCTAGCATCATATTCAATGATGAAATGCTAAAGGCTTTCCCTCTAAGATTGGGAACAAGAAAAGGATGCCCATTGTCAACACCCTTATTTAACATTGAATTAGAAGTATTTGCTTGAGCACTTAGGCAAGAAAATGGAATCCAAATTGGAAAGGAAGAAGTAAAACTCTTGCTATTTTCAGATGACATGATTCTATATGTAGAAAGCCTTGAAGTATCTACAACAAAGCTTCTAGAGCTGATAAGGAAGTTCAGTAAAGTGGCAGGATATAAGATTAACATGGAAAAATCAGGAGCATTTCTGTACACTAATAATGAGCAATCTGAGGAGGAAATCAAGAAAAAAATTCCATTTACAATAGCAACTAAAAAAAAACCAAATATCGAGGAATAAACTTAACTAAGGATATAAAGAGCTTGTGCACAGAAAACTACAAAACATTGTTACAGGAAATCAAATAAGACCTAAATAAATGGAAGAATATTTCATGTTCATGGATTAGAAGACTTAATATCATTAAGATGTCTGGCCTACCCAAATTGATTTAGAGATTTAATGCAATCCCCATAAAAATTACAACAGCATTTTTTACTGAACTGCAAAAGCCAGTTATAAAATTTATTTGGAAGGGCAAGGGGCCCCAAATAGCCAAAAAACATATTGAAAAAGAAAAATGAAATTGGAGGAATCACGCTACCTGACTTTAAAGCATACTATAAAGCTACAGTGATCAAAACTGTATAGTATTGGGAAGCGGCTGTGGCTCAATCAGTAGGGCTCCCGTTTACCATATGGGAGGCCCTGGGTTCGGTTCCCGGGGCCTCCTGGTGAAGGCAAGCCCGCCTGCATGGCGTGGTTAGCTGACCCAGCGAGCACAAGCAGCAAGGGGGGGATAAATGAATAAATAAATAAAATCTTTAAAAACAAACACACACAAAAAACTGTATAGTATTGGCACAAGGATAGATATACTGACCAATGGAACCGAATTGAAAGTTCTGATATGGACCCATTCATATACGGTCTACTGATATTCAACAAGGTCACCAAGCCCACTCAACTGGGAAAGAATGGCCTCTTCAACAAATGGTGCTGGGAGAACTGGATATCCATATCTAAAAGAATGAGAGAGGAGCACCATCTCATGCCCTTTACAAAAATTAACTCAAGATGAACCAAAGACCTAAATATAAGAGCCAAGACCACAAAGTTCCTAGAAGATAATGTAGGGAAGTATCTACAAGATATTGTAGTAGGAAATGGTTTCATAAACTTTACATACAAAGTGTAAGCAGCAAAAGAAAAAAATAGATAAATGGGACCTCCTCAAATTAAAAAAACAACAACTTTTGTGCTTCAAAGGAGTTTCTCAAGAAAGTAAAAAGGCAGCCTACTCCATGGGAGAAAATATTTGGGAACCACTTTTCCAATAAGGGTCTAATATCAAGCATATATAAAGAAATCCTATATCTCAAAAATAAAAAGACAAACAACCCATTTAAAAAATTGGCAAGAAATTTGAATAGACACTTTTCCAAAGAGGAAATACAAATGGCTAAAAAGCACATAAAAAGATGCTCATCATCACTAGCTATTAGGGAAATGCAAATCAAAACTATAATGAGATATCATCTTACCTCTATAAGACTGGCTACAAGTGTTGGAGAGGCTGTGGAGGAATGGGAACACTCATCCATTGCTGGGTGGGAATGTAGAATGGTGCAACTATTGAGGAGTATGGTCTGGTGTTTCCTCAGGAAGCTAACGATAGAATTGCCATATGATCCAGCAATCCCACTCTTAGGTATATGCCCAAAAGAATTGAAAGCAGGGACACAAACAGATATATGCACACCAGTGTTCACTATTACCAAAAGTTGGAAGCAGCCCGAGTGTCCATGAACAGATGAATGGATAAGCAAAAGGTGGTATATAAATATGATGGAATATTACTCAGCTGTAAGAAGGAATGAAGTTTTGACACACACAACGACATCAATGAACCTATGATAAAGTGGAATGATAACTATTGCCTAAGAGTTACCTCCTGAAAAACTCCTTGTTACTCAAATGTGGCCTCTCTCTTAGCCAAACTCAGGAAATAAATGCATTACTTTCCCCCAGCATGGGACATGACTCCTGGGGATGAGCCTCCCTGGCAGTGAGGGATTAATCCCGAGCACCAACCAGCCATTCATTTAGAAAAAGACCTTGACCGAAAGGAGAAAACATCAACTACAAAATAATTTTTATGGCTAAGAGATTCTAAAATGAGTTAGGAAGTCATTCCAGAGGTTACACTTATGCATGTCTCAGGTGGACCTCACTAACTGCTACTGTGAACAAAGCCTCAAATAGGGCTGCTCCTGAGGGCTCTAGAGCCATCCAGACACTATAGGCAGGGCAGACAATCCCCTGAAATCAGCACCCTGAAGGTGGGCCTTACCTTGGAATATATGACAACCTAGTTCCACAATGTAACAGAGTTTGGCTCATTTATAATTTCCCTACATGTGAGTTTTCTACCCCTTTTATTTGAGCCTATAATTAACACTATACTCATTAAATATACATCCCAGAGCCTTAAATCTTCTGTCTGTTCATATGCCAAATGAGCCCAAATCTCAACAGAGTTGCAGCCAACACCTACTCTCCGGTTCACTGGACTCAACCAGGGCAACCGACAAAATGATGATGATGGACAATGCCCATCCCAAAAAAACAGAGAATATCTACAATTGTAAGCAAGACAGTTCCATCCATATGCCCCACGGGATATAAGATCCCTCTCAGTCTGAGGCAGAGTGGGCATCACCATCCCAAAATTCTCAAGGTTGAGGAATGAATAAACATAAGGAGGGAATGCAATCATAGACAGAGTAAACTTATTAGTATTGTAGTAATAGAAGAGCGTGTAACATTGTTATAAAAAAAGTGGTCACCAGAGGTTCTGAAGGGAGGAGGAGGGAGTAATAGGTGGAACATGGGGCATTTTTAGGGCATTGGAATTAAGTATAAACCACAATGTGAGCTATAGACTTTGGTTAGTAGCAATGCTTCAATATTTATTCATCAATTGTAACAAATGTGCCACACAATTGTAAGATACTATTAATTGGGGAAGATGTGGGAGGGGGACGGGTGGAGTATATGGTAATTCTGTATACTTTCAAGGTAACTTCTGTAATCTAAACCCTTTTTTAAAAAAAATAAAGCTTATTATAGAAAAGATTTAATCAATGCTGTTTAATGGAGTACAAGTCAGGAATTTTCTATGTGGACAAATTTCTTTCTGGGTTAGAAGAAAGTCAGAACATAGAGTTAAAACACTAAAGCTGTTGTGGCAGTTTGAGATTATGAATTTCAAAAAGAGAGATTATGTTTGTAAACTTGTCTGTTCCTCTGGGTGTGATACCCTTTGACTCTATTAGATTCAGCTGAGATATCTGATTAAATTATATTAAGATTAGGGTTTTGATTCGACGATGTCATTAGGGCAACTCAGTTTGAGTACCCACTCCCTTGGTGGGCTATATAAACGGACACTCAATCAAGGAGACAGAAGCAGATACATGAGAAAAGAGGAAGAGAGCTCCATAGACACAGAAGAGAATCCCGTGGCCCTGGTTGGAGAGCTGAGCCATTCCCCTGATAGTTCGCAGCTGAAGAGAATGGAGCAGCTGAGTCCTATGCCAGCCTATGGCTGAGATCAGAAGAAGCTGGCACCACGGGAGCCCTAAGAGGAAAGAGGAAGGCTGAACCCTTGCAGATATCACTCGCCATCTTGGTCCACATATGGCAACAGACTTTGGATGAGAAAATACCTCTGGTACCTTGAGTTGGACTCTTTAAGGCCTTGTAACAGTAAGCTTTTACCCCAGATAAATACCCTTTATAAAAACCAACAGATTTCTAGTACTTTGCATCAGCACCCCTTTGGCTGACTAACCAGCTAGCCTTGTGACCAGTTCTATCTATGGAGTTGTGAGTAAAAGTGATGTGTCACTTCTAAGCTGAGTAGTTAATTGCTAGAGTGACCCCCCCCAGAGTGTTCTTTTTCCCTCTGTCACAGGGATTAATTATCCTCCAGATAGTATCTGCTTCTGCAATTTGGGACCTCAATCACCTGCAATGGACATATAGACCATGAACAAGAAACCAACCTTTGTTGTTTTCAGCAGCTGAGAATTGGTGGTTCTTTGTCATGGCAGCTTGACCTAACTATGTTGACTGTTGGCATGGCTATTGGACTAGAGAGTAGGCTCTAACTTAGTAAACCTCATGTTTTACTGATGTTTATTCTTAATAACCAAATAAAGAGGACCAATAGCATACTAATTTCTTGAACCAATGGTGATCTTCAGTTAAAATGTCTGATGTCAGTGTGTCTACCATTAAGACCTTAACTGAATTTTTAACAATAGCCACAGTTCAGAATGCCAACCAAACTGTTCCACAGTGTTCCCTTTGAGCAAAGGAAGCAGCACATTTTAAAAGGAGTTGTTGTGATTGCTCTTGAGTGGCACTGCTTATTTGTTCTATCATTTGCCTCCCTATAGCTCTGTTTCTGAGAATGATTGTGCTGCTTGCCTTACCCCAATGAGTTGATTTAATGAGGATGTAGCTCCGCCATGGGGGATTCCTGGGTGAAGGAGCATGACTGGGAGATTACTGAGGAGGGGAGAAGTGGAGGTAGAGGGTAATACTCCCAGGGAGGTATCCTTAGACAAAAAGTAAAGGGCTTTAAGGTAAACTGATCACTTGGTAGGATAAGACAAGTCCTGACCTTTGAGATGACACCTCTGACTTAGAGAGTATGGCAGTTTGAGATTATTTATGAATCCCAGAAACAGAGAAAGATTATGTTTGTAAACTTATCTATTCTTCTGGGTGTGATACCTTTTGATTGCTTCAATTCAATTGAGGGCCTTTGATTAGATTACCTGTTGTGATTGCTTTTAGGGCATTTTTGATCAACCACATCAGCTGGGTGTAACTCAGTTTGAGTCTCTGCCTCCTTGCTGGGTCTGATATAAATGGATACTGACTCAAGAAGACACATAAGGAAGAGAGAGTTCTGTGATTTTTTTGGTCCTGCCAAGTGACAGAAAGGAGAAGCTCAAATAGCTGAGGCCCCAGGGAGAGATGAGCCATTTACCCGATAGTTTACAGTTGAGATTGGGAAGCGGCCGAACAGCTGAGACTGATATAGGAGGCCCAGAAAGAAAGAAGCCCTATGCCAGGAGAGAGGGGACTTCGCTTAAGCATGAATCCTCAAAAGGCTGGGCCCATGGAGCTCAAGAGGAGGAGGAAGACCAGAGGGGAAGGAGAGACCAGGCAGAGATTGCCTGCCAACTTGCTTCAATATGTGGGCAACTGACTTTGGTGAGAAAGCAAACTTGAGGTGGACTTTTTATGGCCTTTTAACTATAAGCTTTTACTCCAAATAAATACCCTTTATAAAAGCCAACAGATGTCTGGTCATTTGCATCGGCACCCCTTTGGTGGACTAACACAGAGAGACACTCTCAGTCTGCTGTTCTCAAACAGGGCCCTGCTAGTATTTACTTCCAAATAAAAAACTTGCTGTCTCCAATTATTTCCATTCCTGTCCTTCGCCTCAACATATAGGAGTTTCTATCCAGGAGGCTCATTAATAAAGCAGCAGATTAATGAACCCTTTAACTATAAACTGGATGGGGCAGCATGTCTGGGGGGCTGTATGTTTAGCTCTGGAAGCCCTGGGCTGCCTGGCATTGGAGGCCCCACCTATTTCCTGATTCCTGCTCTCCCTGGACACCTGGTGAGTGGCCACTGGGCCCCAAGACATAAGTGCAGATCCTTCTTTGAACACAAGCACACAGTTGGTAGAACAATAGACTGAGGGGTGAATTTCAGACTTCCTAGATCTTTTCCTGCCTGAAACCCTGGGGAGAAGCAAAGAGACAGTGGGGAAATCCTTCATTAATCTGAGAACAGAATGGTCTTCAGGCTGAAAATTAAATTGTTCCTTCCCTGGTCAGTAACCTCCTTAGCTTAGGTTGGCTTCCGTAGAAGCAGAGTCTAAGATATAAATTCAGGTAGATTTGATTTATTGAGGGAAGGAGAGTAAGAGAGGCGGGGTGGGGCAGGGATAGGAGATAAGCAAGGGCATTTCTCCGCTGGAGTGGAGCAATAGCGAGATGCCACAGGGGAGCCTGGAATCGTGGATCAAGCCTCAGAATGGTCCCACTTGCTGCGGGAAGGTCAGTCTTTGCATTCTTCTCTCAATCAATCATTGGCTCTGGGCTGTCCTAGGTAGAGAGCAAAATCTCCTAGGCAAGGTGGCTTCTGGTGATTAATGGCAATTCTCTGGAGAAACTTAGGGGTGTGTGGAGGTTAAGTTATTGGCAGTAGCTGGGAGATAAGGGACTGGGCAGGGCATTCACCACATCTACCCCTAGCTCCAGTCATTCCTTTCCTCATGCTCATATCTTCCCAGGCCTTTCTTCTCTGTGCCCTACGCCCTCAGGCTCCTCTCCTTGCTTTCTATTTTCCTAGTTCACTAATCTAAAAATCAGGCACCAGCTGTCTTGCTTCTAAAATGACCAGGTAGAGTCACTGTTCTCTAAAGCCCTTCTGACTTTGCAAGTATTCCGCATTCTTCTAACAGGCCAAAGACTGACAGAAGTTTCCCCTGTGCTGATAACAAATGGCCTTTCATGGAGAGAACGTCACCCCCAAGGAGTGATTCTCAAGGACATCTGGCCAACTGGGTCAGGAGAGACCCGGGTGTAGGGAACCTATCAGGGCCGCTCACGCCACACCTGGAGCCACGTCTACTAATCTGCTAGAGGGCTGGCCTTGCCAGGCCCCGGGGTGCCATAGGGTCTCTTCTCGGTGGTGCTGTACTGAGCCCAGAAATGAAGGCAACCTGGTACTCTCATGGGGAGAGGTGGGAATGAAGCCAGTTCTGGTCTGCTGCCCTTGGCAAGCAGTGGCAGGAGCCCCCGCTGCCTCCACCAGGCTGTGACAAACCCCTCTGCTCAGTTTCTCTGTTTCCCCATCATCTGTGGTCTTCATCCTCCCTTTTCTTCCCTCCAGCTCCTTTCTCTTTTTTTAGAAGAATGCAGTACCACAATGATTAAAACCTATGCTGTCACTTTCCACTAACCAGTGACTTCCAAGTGGTGGGAGACTTGATTACTTGCTCAGCACCTGCCCAAGGCAGAGAGCCTTGACATGAACTGCATTTAGCCAGCTGGTTGACTGGCTTGGAGAGGAGGGAGCCAGCACACTCCCTCACCAGCTAAACCATTCTGTTGTGGCTGGGGCGTGGGCTCTGGGACCAGATAGCTGGTTTAAATCCAGCTGTGTTATGAGCTGTGTGACCTTGGATAAATGACCTAAACTCTGTCCCTTCCGTTTCTTGAAAGTTGCCTGAAAGACTTGAATCTTCAGATCCAATGGATAAGCATTGTCCAAGAAAGAACATCCAAAAATAATATGAGGATAAAGAGCCTCAAGATAACTCCAAGTGAAATTAGTAAAACATAAATGTAATGAATGACTTTTATGGGTATCTAGATAGTAAAAGTGGTCGTTAAAATAGGGAAAACAGCAGATTGTTCTAAAAAATCTACACAGAAAACACCTCATGCCAGAAAACAGAGCAACAATGTCCACAAAGTTCCAAGGAAAAATGTGAGCTGGGACTTAGATATCCAGCCAAGACATCCTTCGAGTGTAAAGTCAACAGACCGACATTTTTAAATAATTCAGAAAATAGAACACCCAAGAGTCCTTCTTGAAGGAAAAAAACTTGGTTTATTTAATCCAGTCAATAAATCTAAGAGTCAATATTAAAAGACTCAGAAAAGGAAAAGCTGTTCTAGCAGGTTGGTGTTAGTGACCAGTGGTGCTTTCTAATGACAGAAATAAAACTATTAGAAGTGCTGTTGCAGAACAGAATGCAAATGTCATAAAACTCAATAATATAAAAAGTGTATACTTAATAAGATTAGCAAATCTCGTTTCCACATTTTCCATAAGAGGGTCAATAGATATTATCTAGCCACTTTATGTTTTTTGCATTGTTTTCTCATTTTGTGAAGAAACATTTTTTTTTTGTATGAAGTTGAATTCCTTAAATTTCTCAATTTCTTTTGCATCACTTTTAAATTCAAGAAAAAATTATGGTTAAAGCTTTTATTTCAAAAGCTTTTATGCCATAACATGATCCCATTTCCATATCTATCTGTTTATTGATTAATTTATCAATCTGTAGCCTGTCCATCCATCCATTCACCCATCATTCTGTTTGTATATGTACATAGAATAATACCTGTGATTTAGATTTTCAAATGTTAGTAACCAGTGTTTCTGGTGAGACGATTTTACACGATTTTTGGTTTTATTTTTAGCCTTTTTAATATTACTTGAATGTTTTACTATGGCTGTGTATCATTTTCATAAAAAAAACCAAAGGCATTATTTTAAAAAGAGAATGATGAAGAAACATATGCGCTAATATTAAGTGAAAATGAGCGCAACCAACCCATTTGTGTAACACAAATGGATATTAGTATATAGAGATGCAAAGACATTTTCTGGAAGGATGGATAGGTAGGAGGTAACAGTGGTTGTTTAAGGAGAGGGGACAGTTGGGATTTTAATGGGAGGGAAATTTCCTTTTGTTTTTTTTTTTTCAAACCTTCTGTAATATATTCATATTGTCATCATGATAGGAAAGAAATCAGTTTTAAAACTGCTAAAACCCATCTTTGGACTGGTACCAATCACCAAGTCTATTGGTTTATTTCCTTCATGACCTGTAGCTTCTGCCAACTCCTAATCCAGACGATAAGAAGAAAGCCAGTGACCAAGCAAGAAGCACTGTTTCCAGGACCTCCCCTTTCTTTATCTGCCTCCTACAACCTTAGTCTCAAATACCAATTCTGTTTGTATTAGCTCTGCATGTGCAGAGCGCAGCTTTGCCTCTTGGTTCTGAAAATACTCCACGTCAGTGGCAGGTAGGAGAGGTACAGGGCTAAAGAAAGCCTGAACCTGAGTCCTAGCAGGGCCTAGCAATGGACTAGTCCACTGCTTCCTTTCTTTTCAAAACACCCCCTTTCCTCCTGCTGCACTAGTCCTACACTATGGAATCGGTTCTTCAGCCTCTCCATTTTAAATCCTTCCAGACAGATAAGAATCCTAGCATCAGCATGTGGTGGCAGAGTTTTGAACATGAGTTTGCATACTGGCTTCTACTGGCCTACTTATGCCACCTAAGACGTGGCTTCTGCAGTGCCTTGATTTATTGTACTCCCTTTCGTAAAAAAAGTTCTTGGATGTAGTAGGCAGGGCGTCCCTGTGCAAGACAACATGCATTTTGCCAAGATCTTACAATTGTATTAGAAGATAAAGCTGTGGCTGCCTCCTGCTTAAGGATGTTCTGTAAAATGGCCCCAAATGCTAACAGCAGTTTGATTAATAATTCCATCTGTTTTGCTCCTCAAATTTGTTTCCAGGGAAAACGCTCCTTTGATCACTAGGTGCTGACGAGGGTATAACCTGGCCCGAGGTGTTTCCCTCGAGTGAAATATGCAGCACTTCTCAACTCCCAATTCCATTTAATTTATTGTTTGTTTTTGCTCAAGAAGAGCCTGTTTTTACAGCTGAACAGATTTGGAAGCTGGTTTGGGGTGTTTCATTTCCTTCATGAAGAGTTATAATGTAGGGGGTGGTGACCAGCTGTTTCCACCTTCACTAAAGACAGAGCAAAGAGGCATGGGCCTCTGCTGAGCAGGGATTGAGGTTAGCTGTAAGAAGGAACTTCCTGAGAGGGCATCTGATAAACGGCTTTAGAATTTATTAAATGTCTGTCTCTCTTCCCTTTGACCCTGGGTTTCTATAAATAATAACCATTAACCAGGGTTATCATTGATAGTTCAGTGATTGGGAGTAAGAATATTTTTGTTTTTTTGTTCCTTTTTATTTTGAATCTTGGAAGATGCTTTGTTTCCTTTCCACGGGATTTGCAAGTAGATGCCATACAGCAAAGGGCTGCAGCCAGCTTACACTGGCTCTCAGGAGTCACTTGTTACATGTTTAGGAATTTGCCTTTTCTGATAAGTCAGTTGTTAAGCACAGCTGTTATTAAAAATTAAAGTATATAAACTTACAATGAAATAAATTACATATAAACAAAGGTACAAAATTCATATACCTGAGCCCTTCCTATTTTACTACATTTTGCTTTTATATGTACTCTTGAGATTTTTTACGACTGTCCTATCAGGATGGTGGCAAGATTTTGTCATGGTATACTGCAGCACAGTCTTCCCAGCTCTGCCTTCAGTGGCGTCAAGGTGGTAGTTTGTCATGGTGGGAGGATTTACACCGTGGAACTTGGCAAAAACCTATGAATCAGGCTTTTCTCAGAGAACTGGTTGTTAAACGTTTATCAGCACATCTATGTGAAAGAGAGAGAGAGAGAGAGAAGAGGGGGAGATGGAAAGAAGGAAGGAAGGAAGGAGGGAGGGAGAAAGGGAGAGGGAGGAAGGAGGGAGGGAGGGAGAAGAAGAAAGAATAAAAGAAAAATATTGCTCTAGTGACTTTTAAACCTATTCAACATCATCTCACAAGGTTTTAGAGGAAAGTGTATTATAAATAAAGGTCTTTCTGAAAAAGAAAATGTTCATAATTTCTTACTTAAACCCATAAACTCTTCATTTTACCATGAACTTAGCGCAAGAAAAAACTGGACTTTGTGGTAAGAATCACACCTGGTACCTTCTCTTCGCCACTCACCATCTAAGCCAGCGCTGTCCAATAGAAATAAAATGCAGGTCACATATACAATGTTAAAGTTTCCAGCAGGCACATTACAGATTACAATGAAAGAAACAGGAGAAATTAAGTTTAGTAAAATACATTTTATTTAACCCAATATTTCCACATGTAATCAATACAAAAATAGTAATGAGGTATTTTGCATCCTTCTTTTGGTAATGAGTCTTTGCAGTCCAGGGTACTTTTTACGCTTACTGCACATCTCAATCACACTAGCTCCATTTCAAGTGCTCAGCAGCACACATGGCAACGAATGGCCACCACACTGGACAGTACTGGGCTCTCCTCGCGAGGCTCGGCAGCAGCCACGGCCAGCTGCCCTTGCTCATGGTCATGGTGCACTGGCCATGGCTGTAGATGGACCCTGGAGCTCAGCTCTTCCCACTCTCTCAATCTAGATATGGGAAACGCTGAGATCAGGGAGGTTGTGACTCATCCGAGGCTACACGTGCAGGTGGACTCTGTTTTCAGCAGAATCGTATACGTCAGTGTCTGAACTGTGCCCTGCTGGCGGAGCCCGATGCTTGAATTGGACTCTAATTTACTCAATTTACTCAATTTTTTTTTACCAATTTACTCAATTTTTTTTTTTTTTTTGCAATTTGATTTCCCAAAAGAGTTCAATAGTAGGCTTCTACCCACTCCCTCTATTCCACTTCCCAAGGCTCCTTAAGACACATTTGTACAAACACAGAGAATTTACAGTCTATATTGAACACTTTTTAGAAGAGTTTCAAAAGGAAATGGAAAGGGCCATCAAAATGTGTGTGTGTATCTTTACGACATTTGTTAGCCTTCACAGAAGGTTTCTAGTGTTCAGTAACTGACTTGAGTTACTCAATAGAATTTTCATGCTGCTGTGTGATGTCCACATACGCCATTTTTTATGTGATCAACACAAGCTTTGGTATGCTCTGAAGGAGAAGATGCAGCTATGCTGGAATTTCCTTAGAAGTAGGCATGGCATTTCCATTGCCCAGAAGGGTGTTACTACTAATGAGAACAAATGTCACTGCAATAAAATTATGATGAGGCTAATACTTTTACCTGTTGCCAGTATTTTAATATCAATGTAATTTTTTTCCTAATGTATCTTTCACACTTGGAGTTATGTTAAACATTTAATTCAAATGAAAAAAATTAATTCCCACAGTACATCAGCACTGTTCATAGCATACTTAGGGGATACTTTAAAAAATGTGTACAATATAGTCTTTCCGTTAAGCACTTTTAAGTATCCTTGGAGAGGAGTATACATTAAAGACTTAAATAACTATATAAAACAATGAGTGGTTATGTCTTTGAATGAGTGAATAGAAAATTAATTCTACAAGGACCTGGGGGAAGTGAGTTTAGAGAATACAGAGGTTGGTTATATTTTATAAAAGGGATTATACCTTGGGAGGAAAGTATATTCAGTGAACATGTTGGTAATTAATTATATCCAATTTAGTGAAAACAAATAGTGACATTTGAGAGTTTAGTGCTTGAAGTTAAGGTCTTACAAAAACTCCCTTTTAGACTCCAACTCCATATACACAAATAAATATTGGTAAATCCAAGAAGTTCACTACTTAGCTGACATCTAACTTGGCTTCCCTATTTCTGGTTTAGAGGATGCTGGATTTTGTAATTGGAATGAAGTTTAACTGAAGTAATCAATTTGTTTTTTACTTTAATAATGAAAACTTTTTCTAAACAGTGACTCAGTCTCAGAAACTGGTCAATTAAAAATATAGCAATTATATCTCATATGATCTTATGTTAAATTCACTCATAATTAATCAAATATTATCATCAGCTTTTTTCTTACTACAAATGGTGAGCATATTTTATCACCTCTCCATGTACACTCATAGAACTGTTATGTACACTCATATTGAAATATTAAAAAAATAAATATATGTTTGTTTTATACATACATATAGACAGAGAAACACAGAGAGAGACAGAAGAAGAGAACAAAGCCTTTATAAAACAAAGAAAAAACAAACACACATACACATGAATACATCAACAGACAAAAGAAACCTCTTGAACAATTTATACCAGAAAAATGGAGTTAATTGAGTAGACAGAACAAAAACCAGAAATTAGTAAAAGAAATATATTCAAAGTGATATGGCAGAATTTGGTAACATGAAACAGAAACAAGCAATTATAAGGAAAATCTAAGCATAAATATGAGGTATGAAAAATAGAAGAATAGAATATTAAGCAGTGGCTCTCAAAGTATTGCCTCCAGGGGCCTTGACAGAAATGCAAATTCTCACAGCCATACTAGATCTACTGAATCTGACCCTCTGGAGTGGAACTTAGCAAGCTGTGTTTTAACACACATCCCTAGGTGATTTTTCTCGAGACACTCAAGTTTGAGAACCCCAGTAGTGGAGAAGCAAACTGATGGGTTGAACTGCAGAGTAGTTAGAACCAAAGAATTATTAACTGTGCCAGAAGCTGAGATTGAAAACTCTGTCTGAAGGTGACAGGAATAGGTGAGATGACAGAAATCTACATGTAAATATAAACAATCGAGGTGGATCCATGTAGACAGTCACCATGGATGTAGTAGGATATCCAAAGGAGAGAAAGAAAATAATGCATAGAAGGAAATCGTTAAAAAACTGCTGACCAAGAATTTTTGCAAATTAAACATCAAGTAATTTCACAAAAAAAGTCCAGATTTTCATCTTTCCTCGATAAATCAGAAGGTCTGGCAACACTTGCCCAGGTGCTTGCACAATAGCACACTGAAGCTGGCTGACAGCTGCCCCGTTAAATGAGGCCTGGGCAGAGGGTGAGAACTTGGGTTCTGGTTGCAGACTCCAGCTACACCACTTACACGGGACAACTTAGGCAACCTGCTGAGTCTCAGTTTCCTCATCTGGACAGCGGAGATAATAACTGTACCTACGTCTTGGTCCTTTGGAAGAATCAATGAGTTAATATATGCTTGCCACCTAGTAAATGCTTCAAACGTGCCAGCCATCATTTTTACCTGACAGAGACACTCATTTCCTTACACCCAGACAGGCTCACTTCCTTTTATTTGAAATCAGTCTCTGATCCCTGCTCTGTCTCGTGGTAACTCCGACTTTGTCTGTTTGTTAATGCTCTTGGCCTCGGTTTCCTCTTCACTGAAATGGGATAAAGAACTGCCTCAGCCCCAGGTGTCTGCACAAGTTAAATAATGCTTATGAGCATGATTTCCCTACAGAATGGGAAGGTGCACGCAGGAAGTGCTTGCACCTTTCTTTAGCTGTTCATCTTTGTAGGCTACACAACAATTAGCACAGGGGTAGCGCTGGAGCTAGCCATAGAAGCTCCAGAGAGTTGTTTGCTAAATGCTCAGGAATCTTGAGAGCTGGTTGTTAAATACTTTTAAATAAATTTAATTTTGAGAGATGGTTGTATAAATAATTTTATAAAAATTTAAATCAGGGGAGGAGATGTGGTTCAAGCAATCGGGCACCTGCCTCCCACATGGGAGGTCCCGGTGCCTCCTAAAGAAGACACAGATGCTGCAACAATCAGATGCTGCAGCCAGCAAGACACCGCAACAAGCAGATGCTGTAACCAACAGATGCTGCAACCAGCAGGTGCTGCAACAGACTCAACGAATAGATGCTGCAACCAGCAGATGACACATCGAGCAGGGAGCAAGGGTGGCTCAGGTGGCTGGGCACTCGCCTCCCACATGGGAGGTCCCGGGTTTGCTTCCCAGTGCCTCCTAAGAAGAGGAGCAGACAACAAGCAGACAGATGAGGGAGCCATCTCAGGGGATGGGGGTGGGAGGAATAAAGAAAATTAAATCATATAAACTTAAATTAGTTATATTAAAAACTAAGGTAATAAATACTCAAAATCTGTCTCTTCTGAATTTTTACTACATTTTACCGTAATCTATACTATCGAGGTTATTACTCTATGGTAGCTACATGGTTGAAATGCTCTGTAATGGTTTTCTAGTGCACATCTCTTCCCTACTCCAGCCCAGTGACCTGGTGATGGGTGTTGATATTGGCCCTGGTGGATGTATTTATCCCGTGGAAATTGGCAAACCCTACAAATCAGGGCTTCTTTCCCCTTTGAAAAACCAGTTGTTAAATATTTACCAGCATGCCACTGGTAAGAATTCTGTAAAATTTGCTTGGAAAAGAAAAGAAACATAAAATTATGTTTATTACCAGGAGACCTCAAAACATTGTAAATTATTCAGTGACCATAAAAAAAGACAACTCTATTGCATTATAAATTTTCCCTGAAGTTCACCAGCTACGTATAACATTAAAACCAGGGGTTCTTAATCAGGGGTCCATGAACCCTTTGTGAAATATTTCAAGGGGTCTGTGAGCTTGATTGAAAACTCAAAAAAACATTATTCTTGTGGGGCCGTGTTGGTGTGGGTGTGATATATTTATTAAATAATACACAGTATAGTGTTGACTTAGTAAGGGGTATGTGGTTTTCACCTGACTGGCAAAGGTGTCTGTGGAACAGAAAAGGTTAAGAACTCCTGCATTAAACATTTAATATATTTGTCCTTAGAAGGGTAAAGGTACGTATGTCTCAGAACTTTATGAAGTATGCTACACACACCAGTTTCTTTTTATGCCCATGTAATTTTCCCACCTCAAGCAGCATTCCAATATTTATGCTCAAGTAAAGGTTTGTTTTGATGGCAATAGTTATGAACCAGAAGTTGCACTAAGTTCTTTATGTACATTGGCAATTATGAGGCAGGCTCTATTATTAGCCCTATTTAGTAGATGAGAAAACTGAGGCTCAGAGTAGATAAAGTAAGCATCTTCTACAAAGTCACACCCGGAAAGTAGCAGAGCTGGGAATAAAAGGCGGCCCTCAGGCCCCAAGGCCTCTTACTCTCCTGCTCCTCGTACTGACCCCCTGGACTCTACCTTTGATGTTGACCTTCAGGGTGAGGGTGGTTGCTCTCCAAAGAGAATGGTAAAAGGCAATCAAGGACATCAGCTATTTTCCATTTCTCACTGTGTTTTCTGTTCAGGCCGTTCAAATAGATCTTTCCAGATTTAGGGAAATAAAGGCTCCAAAAGATTTTTCAGATGCTGTGAAATTTCTCTTTTTCTTCTTTTCTCACTCTTTCTTGATTCTTGGATCTGTGGCCTCTTTGTTGAGAAGGATCAAAACAACTTTACCCATCACTGAAAAATGATCAGATCAACCACAGATCTATTATTCTGCTTGATCAATCTTTCTAGAAAGAGGCTTTTTGCATTATGGATAATGGCCTGCCATTTCTTATTTTGAAAATATAGAAAACTTAGAAGAACATGAAAAAATAAAGTTAGACACGTGCATGCACACACATGCACACACACCATTCTCCCATTTATATACAACCCTTGTTAGATTTAGCTCCATTTCCCTCCGGGCTTTATATATACATTTTGGAAACACAGTCTATATATCTATCTTGTATAGCATTTGTTTCTGGGATTTATTTTAATTTACCATTATATCAGAACAATTATTTCCTGTTATTACAAATTGTTCAGCAATGTCATTTTCAACTACATAATTATACTTAAAAGACTAATGAAGGAAAATGGGTGTTACTTCTATAAGTTCAGATGAATGGAGCAATGAAACTTGAAATTATGAAAAATATGGCCTATCAATAAGTGGTTTGAAGGAAGAGTTCACTTTTCAATGGAATCGTTGATGTTTTCTAGACATGGCCAAACACAATTCAATGGGAGCTTGTTGGTGTTGCCCCAGACGTACTGAATCAGAATCTACTTTCTAACCTACACCTGTGGTCTTAGAGGATGTGGCAGTTTGATATTACTTATGAATTCCAAAGAGAGATATTAATTATGTTTGTGAACTGGTCTGTTCCTCTGGGCATGATACCCTTTGATTGATTTAAATCCACAGGCTTTATGCTTAGTTGATTAAATCAAGATTAGGGCTTTGATTTGTCATTAGGCCATTCAGGGTTCAGTCCCTGCCCCCTTGGTGGGCTATATAAAAGGACTGTCCATCAAGAGCACAGGAGAAGAACACAGAGGAAGAGAGACAGCTCCATAGACACGGCAGAGGCCCAGGGAAGAGAATGAGCCATAGGCCTGATAGTTTGTAGCTGATGAGACCACAATCCTGAGCAGCTGAGCAGGCCAGGAAAGAAACTAGCCCTTCAACCTACAGCTGAGATGAGAAAAAGCTGGGCCCACAGAGCTTAAGAGGAAGAAGAAGACTGAATCTACGCAGACATCGTTCGCCATCTTGCTTCAACACGTGGCAACAAACTTTGGTGAGGAACTAACCTTGAGTTGGACTCTTTAGGGCCTTGTAACAGTAAGCTTTCACCCCCAATAAATACCCTTTATAAAAGCCAACAGATTTCTGGTACTTTGCATCAGCACCCCTTTGGCTGACTAATACAGGGGGATATGTACTTCTGCAGTTTCATGGCCATGTCTTAAAGCAAGCCAGAATGAAATTGCCTTCCTTAATTATATAGGTTCATTAACCAAAATTACATAAACCCTTGGCAGTTCTAATCCAATGTTACAATGAGAGCCTTTGTTCTCAGTTCAGCTGGGAATAGGAAAAAGTGATTTAATAATTACATTAGTACTTCAATGGAATATATTAATGTCTGATACCTGATGTCAAAAAGGACCCCCTTGCTAGGACCATGGGTGCAGCGAGTTTTGTAAAAGAGTTGAGTTTCTGCCTCTGGTTCTCTTCCCTATGACTTGGGACCCAAGATGTTACCAGGGATAGACCTTTCCCTTTACCATCTGTAGCCATCTGGTAATTTGATGTAATTATGAATTCCAAAAATATAATTGGATCATGCTTGTAAACTATCTGTTAATCTGGGCATGATTAAGTTATGATTAGGGCATTGACTGGGCCAGTCAGTAGGGCGTTGAGTCCCACCCCTTGGTGGGTGGGGGAATCGAATATAAAAGGCAAGGCAAAGGACAGAGGAGGCAGTTTTTGAGAAGCAGTTTTGATGCTGGGGTTTGGATTTTGGAGAGAAGGCCCCAGGAGAAGAGAAGCGAGCCATTCACCTGATGGTCTACATCTCACCTTGTGGAGGAAACAGAGGTGCTAAGCCCAGAGAGAAACACAGCCCTGGGAAGAGAGGAACCCAAGAAGCCTGAACCCTGGCAAAGGTCGGCAGCTGTCTTGCTCCAACACCTGGCAATGGACTTTGGTGAGAGAAGAAACTTACGCTTTATGGCCTGGTAGCTGTGGACTTCTACCCCAAATAAATACCCTTTATAAAGACCAACCAATCTCTGGTATATTGCATTAGTGCCCCTTTGGCTGACTAATACACTGTCTCACCTACCATCTTGCTCCTTGTCCATGTTACCTTTATGGCACTCATTGCTAAACTGATGCTTTCCACCTCCCTATGAAAGAGGACCTCAGAAAGATGACAAGTCACAAAATACCCAACAATGGAGAGAGGAGCTGAGCCCAAGTACTCTCTCTTTTTGTTTGTGGGTAATCATCTGCATTTCAAAAGATTGTACAACAACCTCCCCCCGCCACTGTTAGGCTGCAACCATTTTCAGTGAAGTAAAGTCCCATTGCTCAGACCTCTTTACAGGGAGTGAAACAAGGTAGGGAAGATTTGCTTTTTTGTTTGTAAATTCCACAGAAAGATGGAAAAGGGTTAGAGCATAGCATTAAGGATTCAGGTTAAACTTGTCTGAGTGTGTGTCCTTTTGTGCATCCATGTGTTTCTGGGGGGTTGGATACATGGGGGTAGAGTGCAGTAAAGGCTCCTTTAGCATTGTTTTGTGATATATGGAAAAATGATGGCGTCTCCTTCTCTGGAACGCTTCAAAGGGAGATGGCATAGATTTTGCTATCCCTAATTATAAAGAGGATGTTCTTCAAAGTCTGCTGAATTCATAAACCAGGTCCATTTGACCATCTTTCATTGCCACTTTTTGTAGAATAAGGCAGGGATAGGAACACTTCTAAATTTGCGTGAGTTCATCTTTCTTATCAAAGCATATAGGCTCTAAAGGTCATTGTTGTCTATCACCAGAAAAACTACTCAACATCAAAAGGCTCCTTGAAAAGTTTATGTCGTTCCACCACAGGTTCCAAGGACAACATAAGGGATTTATCACTCAGGCCCACCCAGAGGTGATATGGGGGCACAGACCAGGATGTGGCAGTGCCTCGTGTGTGCAGCCAGCGTGCTGGTGGTGTTGGTTCAGGGCTGTGGTGACTCATGTTCCTTCCTAAGGAATATAGCTGAGCTCATCCCAAATGCAGATTCCCCAGAAATGTATACTCCCAAAACACATGGTATTGCTTCCTTCTCTGAGGCTAAAAATATGGACACATCTAAAAGAACAATGGTTGAGAGAAATTGAGAGGCACTAACAAAAATTTTTAAATCTGATTATGATTAAAAATTCATAGTAATATTACCTTTAAAAAGATGGAAAACTTAAATACATTAAAAGGCATAGCACAAGTCCCCTATGAACACAGAAATATTAGGGACTTCTACAAGTTTATTCACTACTATGTAAACAAACCATGCCAAAACTTAGTAGCTTTAAACGTCAATATTTGTTATTTCTCACAATTCTGTGCCTCTCGTTGTGGCTCCCCTGCTCTATATGGCATCAGCCAGGGTCATACATGTGGCTAACGTCAAGTAGGAGCTCAACCAGGTCTAGGGTGTCCACAATGGCTTCACTCATGTGTCTGCTGCCTCACCTGGAGGGGCCAGGATGGTTGGGGGCTGGCGGGACTGCTCCCTCTCCACATTGTCTCTCATTAGGCTACTCCAGGTTTACTTATTTGGCAGCTGGGTCCCAAGTGGGTGGAAAAGGAAGCTTCTAGGACCCTTAAGTCCAAGTCTGTCAGTTCATCACATTCAATTGGTGGAAGGATGTGCAAGTCCAGCCCAGATTCAATGGGAGGGGAAGTAGAACTGTTTCTTGATGAAACAGGATTGTTGGTGGCCATATTTGTAGACATTTTTGACATTACCTACCATCTATGTTTCCACTTTGTCTCCTTACTAATAGAACTCTTATTTTGCTTACATATCTATTCTTCTCCTCAAGGCCAAGATTTCAGGTGAGGCTGGCTCCATCTCTAACCCTGAAAGTTGGACCCTGATCTAAGCCCCATAAATTCGTCTCTTTTGTAATGTAAATTTAGGCACCGACCAGTGATATAGTTCCAACCAAAGAGATATGAGTGGAAGCCCACTGGGAAGTTTCTGGGAGGGGCTTTGTTACTCTTAAAAGGAGGCGTAGAGAGGACTCAGTGTTTTCTGTCTCTGGATATTGTTGGACACTTTGCTCAGTAGTCCTGCTGTCTCTGCCTTGTGACCATGAAGATAAAGCCAGTGGACATACAGGGGTTGTCTGGATCTAGTGTTCCTTAACCATGGAGTTCCTTAATTTTTAAAGTTGGATTTGCCTTTACCTTTAGCTGAAAGCATCTTTAATGAAGCAGACCACGTGACAAGAAAAGATTGTAAAAAATGCAACTATATGGGATGATGCTTTATAGAGGAAGTGAGAGGAAGGGCTCTATACTAAAATAACCTCATTGGGTGGCATTTGTTTGCTTGGTGAAACTACCACAGTCTAGAGTTTAGCACTCAACTTCACAGACTAAGAAACCTGAATTTTCCAAGTTACCAGGAATTATTCCATCTTTTAGAACCAAACTTATGTTATCCAAACTCATAAGATGGATGCACAAAACAAAAATGCCAATTATGACATAAAGAATCCTATAAATATCGAGGCATGAAAAACAATTAGGTCACCATGGCCTGTACTTTATGGATTCAGAGCAAGAGGAACTGAGTGAATCAAATATTTAAGGGTAGCTCAGATACTTGATTCATCCACTGTAAGTGGTAGAAGTTTACCAACAGAACAGAAGTCCGAGGCCAGCCACTCCCTGCGTCTATTTCCAGGCTAAGAATATCTCTGCTAGTGGGTTGGAATATACATTACTGTGATGGATTACAACCCCAGGTCTTGTTGGTACCAGGGGAGACATAACCAATGGAGGTTTCTGCTTCTCTTGTATTCCATGTTTCCATGGCTGTCACCAATCTTAGGGAAATTGTGGATAATGAAAGAGGTTCCTACATACAAGGAAATATCAGATGTCTCTACATTTTCAAGGAGATAAAAATGTGGATTAGTGAAACCAATGAATTTTCTTAAATTTCTAGAAAAATATATAGACCCAAATACTAAACAGAGACTTTGTGAGATTTAAAAATCTTCCAGAAAGTTGGAAGGCCCACCTTATAAAGAGAAAACTCTTGTAAGTGCTCTATAATTAAAAAGAACAAACAAACATATCCTTCAACTTGGTGACAACTATTCAAAATTCAAAGTCTCAAGAGAGAGGCACTGATTGGCCAAGAAGGGCAGAGAAAGAAGGAATCTGGACCCTTAGGCCATGACTGAGGCAGGAAGCTAGGTTTGCCTGTCTGCCAAGGCTACAGACAGAGAGGGTTACAGTTCATTCTTCAAAAGGAAATCAGTATGCTGTTTGGAAAGAAACAGGATTCTGAGCTACGAAAAATTGGCAATTGTCCTCTACAATTGAAAATCAGATTGAGTTCATGACATACTTGCCTCTTTCATTTTCTAAAAGTGTTTTTGGACAAATAGATATGGCATACATGATTCATTCATCAAGGTCCTTGAGAGAGTTTCTCATGATATCCTTGGAGCAAGATAGGAAAACGGAAGCTGGCAGACAGTGTGTCCATAGCTGATAGAATGTCATGCCATCATCGAACCTCAACAGAGATTGATCTCTAGATAGAGAGTACTGTGTTCTTTTCTAGCTGAACTTTTTAAGGAGGCATTTGGGTGAAAAAAGAGAAGAATTAAAACTCTTTTGGTTCCAAGTGACTGAAATACAACCAGAATATTTCAGGAGTGAGGCTCCAAGCATGGCTTGGATTATGACATGACCAGTGTGACAAAGATCTTGTCTTTTTCTCACTAGCACTTGGCTCCGCTTCCTCTCTTTCGGCTTTGTGCCCTACAGGCTTCTCCAGATGGTGATACAGGTAGCCCCATGACTCCTTCCTTATGTTCTACTAGCTTAGCAACATCAGAGAAAGAAAATGATTCTCAGCAGCATACCTGAGACGACTCTCATTTCCTGGTTTACCCGTGTGCCTAATCATGAATCAATAACAGTGGCCAGAGTGATGGAGTATTCTGATTAGCCAGGCAGCCACCACATGCCCACCTATGGAACAAGTGGATTGGGTAAGCTCCACCAAATCACCTGTTTAGAGAATAGGGAAGAAATGATTCTCAAAAAGAGAGAGAGAGAGAAAATGAGAGAGGGAGGGAGAGAGAGATAGAGAGAGTGAGAGAGAGATCTTGTTGCCCCAAAAGGGGGTATTATGAACAGAAAAAAATAATGAACATCTTTTTAAAACAGGCTTATCCAACTTGCAGATGGCACAAAATTGAGAGAAATAGCTAATATTGTTAGGATGGAGAGTCAGAAAGATTGTGTTGTTAATGGAGTAGACTTAAACTAACAAAATTAAACTTACCCAGGATTGATGGAAAGTCCAACACTGGCATCAAAATCTCAGTTACATAAGTAATGATGGAGTGCTCTGTCTCTATGCAACTGCTATGCTAGGTTGTGTTGTAGAATCTAAACTGTGCTGGTGATTATTGGCCCACTGGATCATGCACTGTTTGGGCCATTTCCAGCCATTTTTATTCAATTCTGAACATTAACAATGACAATGACAACCTGCACAACCAAAGGAAAATGCCCAGAAGGAGAGTAGACAACTTATTGCCAAGGAGTTTATTCACATAGCACATTCTAAGTCAAAAAGAAACAGTTCCCTCCAAGTACAGGGGCAATGACTAGTGAAGAAGGATGGTCCATTGATGGGCCCTAGATATTGATGACTATGCTTATGAGCCTTTTGCTTTTTTTTTTTTTTTTTTTTTTAATTCTTTATTTTTTTATTTTTTGAATCAAACAATATATTACACAATATATTTGGTTCATAGTAATGCATTCATACAGTATTTGTCCTTTTGTGTCTGGCTTGCTTCACTCAACATAATGTCCTCCAGGTTCATCCATGTTGCCATATGCTTTATGACTTCATTTCTTCTTACAGCTGCATAATATTCCATCGTGTGAATAGACCACAGTTTGTTTATCCATTCATCTGTTGATGGACACCTGGGTTGTTCCCCAATCAAAAGATACAGGCTGACAGAATGGATAAAAAAACATGAGCCATCCATATGCTGCTTACAAGAAACTCACCTCAGACCTAAGGATACAAGCCGGCTGAAAGTAAAAGGTTGGAAAAAGATACTCCACGCAAATAGTAAACAGCCTTTTGCTTTTGAATTTGCAACTTAGCCTAGTGTTGTAGGGTGCCTAAGAGTTACCTTCTGAGAGCCTCCCTGTTGCTTAAATGTGGCCTCTCTCTAAGCCAAACTCAGCATATAAATGTATTACCTTCCCCCCAGTGAGGGACTTGACTCCCAGGGATGAGCCTCCCTGGCACCAAGGGATTACTACCAAGCACAGGCTGGTGATACAACTGAAAAAAGACCTTGAATAAAAGGGGGAAAAGGTAAAGATAAATAAGTTTATATGGCTAAGGGACTTCAAAGTGAGTTGGGAGGTCATCAGAGAAGTAATGCTTATGCACGTCTCAGCAGGATCTCATAGACAGCCAAAGTAGATAATACCCCAAACAGTGGTGTTCTTGAGGGCGGCGGAGACACTCAGGTCCTATGGTCATGGCAGATAGCTCCAGAGTTTGGTGTCTTGCCAATGAGCCTTACTTTGGAGATTGTGCTCCTGAGTGTGACAGAATTGGACTCAGTTGTGACTTCTCTACACATATCTCTTCTGTCCCTTTTATTTGAAGCTATATTATTTGGTGCTGGAGTTGGTAGGTATACGTCCAAGAGACTTGACTCTCTGGGCTGTCCATGAGCCAGCGGGCCCTGAGCCTTAGCGGAGTTGCAGTACCTACTCTCCAGTTCATTGGACTCACCCAGGATAACTAACAAGGAAGTATTTGATGGACAACCACCACACCAAGAAATAGAGTCTACAACTGCAAGCAAGAGAGTCCCATCTATCGGCCATATGGGGTTGAAGTCCCCTCTCAGTTAGAGGTGGAGTGGGCATCTCCAACCCAGAATCCTCAGGATTGGGGAATAAAATATGAACTAGAGTGGACTTACTGGTATTCTACTATAGACTTATTGTGATTCTAGCAATGGAAGAAATTATATCATTGATGTGGAGACAGTGGCCACGGGAAGTGCTGAAAGCAGGGAGAGGGAAAAAGAGCTGTAATATGAGGGCATTTTCAGGACTTGGAATTGTCCTGAATGACATTGCAATGACAGATACAGGCCATTATATATCCTGTCATAACCTACAGAATTGAGTGGGAGAGAGTATAAACTACAATGTAAACTATAATTCATGCTTAGTGGCAATGCTCCAAAATGTGTTTATCAATTGCTATGAATGTACCTCACTAATGAAAGAAGTTGTTAATGTGGGGAAAAGTGGGAGGTCTGGTGAGTGGGACATGTGGAAATCCCTTATATTTTTCTATGTAATATTTTATGTAAGCTAAATATCTTAAAAATAAATAAAAATATATTTTAAAAAAAGAAACATTTCCCTTATAATTCAAAATTCTATTTATTGCAGATACTGGTAAAGTTGAATGTATAATATCCAGAGAATAGATACATTATTCAGTGATTTATCTAGGTTATTCTTAGAAATGTGATATAAGCAAAAGCAAAGTATACCTTAGCTAAGTTTTTATTGCCGAAGGAGCAAAGTGATTCTTTGAATACATACTCTATTAAGCACATACATCAACTAGAGAATCCTTTTGGCCTTGATACAAAAGAAACTAGCCATTAAAAGTGTCTATTTAACACAAACTCATGTGATCTATTTATGTGTCATGTATGTATATGCCATATATATGGCTATGAATGTGTATCTAATACGTACAAATGTAAATATAAATAAAAACAGTTTGTGTGTTTGGTTAGCAAGCCTATTAGGAAAGTATTTCCACACACGCACAGCTAATACAAAAAAGCCCTGGAACTGTCCTAAACCATGGGGAAGGACTGTGTTATCTTAACATTTTCTTTTTGAACCTCCCTTTAGTTACACATTCACCTCTGTATTGTCCACCCCAGCCCAAACAAGTTTTCCTCACTTCCTGTTTTCTTGCTCCCACTATTCAGCGAGGCTCAGAGGGTGTCCGAGGGGAGGGAACGTTTCGGTTCAAGGGCAGTGGGCCAGCAGGAAAGGCAACCAGCCTGCTTGTTCCGGGTCCTTAATGACAGCAGGGAGAGGAGCTCCTGGGACTTCCCTTGGGCTGGTCAGCTTCCCTGGAGGTCAAAAAGTCCTAGGGCAGTTTTGACTTGATATTTAGAGGCAAGGAAATATCTTTTTTAGCCATAAAAAGAGCTCCCTGCTGAATCAGGCAACATCCGCAGAAATGCTTCTGGGCTGTGGGGATCTTCTGCTCGTGGCGTTCACGAGGGTGGCGTGTTGGAGCGCACTTTGTGAACCGTGAAGCCCTATAGAAATAATCTGCCACTCTCAGCCCAGGGAATTTTCTAGGCGACTTCCAGCGACCACATCCTCTTTTAAGGGCCTAAATAGTTAAAATTTTATCTTAACCACATTGGATTGAAATCTATCTAAAATGCTTTGCTTGCTTTCTTGTCTTTAAAATAAAACATGTTGAGCCAAACAGAATCTTCCTTAAATAATCCAAGGTGATCGTTATGAGCATCAGGTTTTGAAATACGCTCCATTGTACAATAATTACCATTTGCTCAAAGTTTATTGTGTGCCAGGCATCGTGTTAAGCACTGTGCAAAGCGAAGAGTGTATAATCGGTAAAACAACCCTATAAAGTCCGGGTTATGCCCATTTACCCACTTTTGCATATGATTGGCTGAGGTTTGAAAGTTTAAGTAACTCACATCAAGTTAAACAACTAGGAAAATGGTTCCTCTAGAATCCAAGTGCATCTTAATTGGACCAATGGTATTCTCCGGGCAGTGCTGTGCTAGTAAATGTTTATCAACCAGCTCTCCTGGGGGCGGGGAGATGGATGTATGTATACATACGTCTATCTATCTTAGTGATAAAAAGGATGTATAGCCCACAATTATTTAAAGTAACAAAATATTAAAGACTCTATTATAAATTCCGAATAGACAACTATCACAAAATGCTTTTGTTGATTTTCCAAACTCATATCTTAACCAACCATAAACTTTTAGAACCCATAGGAGAAAATCTATGTGTTTCAGTGCCATGGACGGGAAAAGGCCAGGATTGCCTGGCTGCTGCTTTTTCATCCCAGAATTGTGAAGTTTGCAGTGGCTATGGAGGTCCCAACCCTCAGGTGGGATGGTGCAAGTTCCCTGGGCCTTGAGAGCATCCAGGGCTGATAGCTCTGACCACACACAGAGAAGGGGTTTGGTCCTGTCCTTGCTGGACAGGAAGGGTATGACTGATGGCCTTTGAAGTTGGCGCTTTGGGAATTTGGTCCTTTCAGCCCTTGGGTGAGACTTGAGATCCCATGACCAGTGCTCAAAGCTTGGAGACCCAGTTGAATACTTAGTAAGAAGGCTTGTACCCTGCATTTAACTCCTCGAGGTCTGCTTTCTTTTCTTTCATCTGTTTCTGCTGGGTTGTTCTGATCTACCCTTCATAGCTGTGTGTCCTTGAGTGACCCCTGAACATTTCTGAACTTTAGTTTTATCATCTGTTAAGAAAGGAAGTGAACTAGATGGTCTCTGGATTCCCTTCCCTCAGTAACATCTGATTCTTTTGTCTTAATATTTTGCTAATTACACATGTGATAATGAATTCTGTGAGGTTATGTTCTAACCAAGAAGTCATTTCCACTCAATCTTAATAAACAAGGGCCATTAAGTATTTCCTCTGGACCTGTCCCTAGTTCTTACCTGTGTAAACTCATGTAATTTTCTGACAACCAATGTCACAAAACCGGACAGATTATATAATTAGATTTTCATGATTACCTAAGAGATGAGTGATATTATTGTCTGTCTTATTTTGCAGAAGAGGAAACTGAGGCACGGGGTAAGTGCATTACATGTCCACGTCATGCAGCTAGTAAGTGCCAGAGTCACTGCCACTGATTATCCCTATGTCAAAGCTGAAAGCTTGGTTTACCTAAGATCACACAGCTCTAAATGGCAGAGGGAAGCAGAACCCAGAGTCCATTGCCTATAGATAATGGGGCAATTTAAGAGAAGCTCACAAACTTGAGGTCATTTCTATTTGCCAAATGTGCTTGGCAATGGTTACTTCAAAAGAAATAATTTTTACCCTAACTTTTAGATGTATCTGTTATTAAAGGGGAGGATGAGAGTATTAACTTTATGTAAAGACCTAGGGAATAAAAACTCAGTTTCTTTGTAGAAATCACTTGATATTTGAACCAGGTTTTATCTGGCAATATTTCAAAGAGCTCTTATTGCAAAAATCTGGATAAAACTCCTTTCAAATATGGAAGAAATAGTAAGTGCTGTTCTCTGCAGCACAGGCTTGTCCCCGGCTTGCATTGGATTTACTTCACTGTTCCACCAGGTGGCGCTGTGGCTAAGACATGGCTCCCAGAGGCTCTCCAACTCTGTGACTTTGTGCTTGGAATTATTTTCTGTGCGTTTAGTAGTCACACACAAGAGGCTGTGCAGTTAAAGGGATATGTTTGCCCATGTTGGCAATAGAACACAGCCTGCGAACAGGAGAATGGGCTCAGAAAAAGTCAGGTCCAAAACATTTTCTGAGGAGTTGATGCAACAGTGGTCCTGCCACCTCCCATGGGACAAGAATCAGGAGATTGGAGCTCATGTCTCAGCCACTACCTTGTGAGACCTTGGAAGAACCTCCTGCTTCTCTGGTTGCAGTGTCCTCACCTATAAAGTGGGAGGTTTCTCCACTGGGCACATGGGCCCAGACCATGGAGCTTGTGACCCGACTTCCTGATGCTGTGTGAAAAACTGTGTGTGCCAGCATTTTTTCGGAAGAAGGTCTATTGCTTTCAACAGGTTCTAATCAACGGCATTGAGTCCCAAAGTGTTGAGAACATCTGTATTGGAAAATTTCTAAGTTTTCTTCTAGCTTCAATATTCTATGATGCTATAATTTTTCTGGGAGGGAATCTATGGCTGCTGCATTAACTGAGTCAAGTGCCTGGCTGAGTTCTGGCCATGTCCTTTCTTACGTGCTCTCTAATGGTTTTGATGGGGCAGTCACATCTAAGTCTAAGGAATCCTGCAACACCTTCTCTGGTAGACTCAGTGCTATGTCACGTGGCTGACGTGGTCATTAGGGAGCAGTGGCCATATCCCATAGGACTTCAGTGGTGGCAGCAAGTGCTAATTATCATCCTTTGGATGAACAGGATATGCATTTTTTGGGAGTGGGTAAGAATTTCTGGTTAGACAAGCTCCAAATTCTTTGGCCTACTTTGAAGGCACTGCTAGTTCCATCAACCAGGATGAGATTTTGTTTCCTGACGAGCACCTGCTCAGCCAAGAAAGGAGGCCCAGCAAAGAGGTGAGAATATTATTTTCTGAGGCATTGTCATGCAAATAAATGCTCCTTCCAAAGCCAGGCCGTAACTGTGAGGGAGTGTCACAGTTCCACCTTTCTGGCTCAGGAAAAAAAATCTCTTAAGTCTTTTTTACAGGACTAGGTTTGGTAGCTGAGTAATGTAATTATATAGATTACCAACAGAAACTAAGATTTCAAGTTGTCCTAGATATACATTTGTGAGGGGAGGGGCTTGGAATAGAAGGGCGGGGAACATTGATTGGGAAGACAGCCAATGAGAGAACCCCGTTATTAGACAGAGGATTCTATGCAACCAACTGCACCCACAGGGGGACTTGGACCTGCGGAGAGGCTGGGAGTCAAGACCGAGGCTTGTGGAGAGAAGCTAAGGGAGAGCAAAGCCTCTGAACCAGCAATGCCAGGGCCTTGTACAGAACTTGGATTGAGCATAAGAAAGCAAGTCCTGCCTGAGACTCTGGAGGCTGCAGACTGGTTAGCTCTCAGAACGATCTGACCCATCGTCTAGGCCAGTGTTTTTCAACCCTGGCTGCCCATTAAAATCACCTTTTAAAAAATTAATGATGCCTTGGCCCCACTGCAGATCAATTAAATCAGAATCTCTGAGGGTAGGGCCTGTGTATTGCTATTTTTAAGTCTCTTCTGGTGACTTTAATATGCTGCCAAGGTTGAGAATCACTGGCCTAGACCAATGATGGCAAATGTGGGTCATATATGCCAGCCCCCCCTCCCCAGCTCACAAGAGGCATTTAACAATTACACTATCAGGGCTTGCACACAATGCCTGGTACATGGTAGGTGTTTGTGATAGACTAGATTCTGTGCCCCAGGAGAAGACATGGTCTTAATTTCAATTCTCATCCCTGTGGGAGTGAACTCACCACAAATAGGACATTTGAAGATGTCATTTTCAGTTAAGGTATGGCCTGGCTGAACAAGAGCGGGCCTAAATCCTAAATTCCTGGAGTCGAAGAAATTCAGTCACAGGAAGTCAGAGGAGGCCACATGGGAAGAAGCCAGAATTCAGTATAAACCAGGAGAGCAGACAGAGAGAGAAAGATTGCCATGTGACAGGGGGCAGAGAGGTGACCAGGAATCCCCAACGACTGCAGCAAGCCAGCACAAGAATGCTCCAGGCTGGGGAGAAAGCATGGCCTTCCTGATGCCTTGACTTTGGACTTCCAACCTTCCAAATCATGAGACAATAAATTCCTATTGTCAAAGCAAACATTGTGTGGTATTTGTTATAGCAGCATGGCAAACTAAGACAGTGCTCCACAAACACTCAATTGAGGCTTAGTCCAGGGTGAAGAGGGGTGGTGACACTTTCCAGCTGAATGTTAGAGTTTTAATTTATTCATTTTCAGGGGAAGACCAGTAAATAATCATCCTTTCTACTCTACTATTCTTCTGCTATCCAGCTTTTTCCTTCTTTTTCTTGTTCTTTCTGCCCCTAACTCTAGGAGGTTAGGTAGAGCAAGGAAGGAAGGAGGAAGGAGAAGAACAAGAGCAGTGTTCTCCTTTCCTTGACTATTTATTCCCCAGATGGCTAGGGAGCTACAAATCTCCTCTACCCCACCCCATGCCAACCCCAAAGAGAAGAAGCTTCAGGTTTTAGGGTGCTCTGGAGATACACAGATTCTTCACCAGACTGGGGGATATTTGGGAAGGAAACTAGGACAGTGATATGAAAACCAAAGGAAAGGCCCAGCTCCAAGAAGGAGAAATGCTTCCACTGTGAGAGTGGGAGAGGGAGTGCATTGGAGAGATAAGCTTAAGACAGGGGTGTCTCAAACAGCTATGGCAATAAATCAGATGAATAATGATGGAAACCTAGAATAAGGCAGTGAGGGGGAAGGTGAGGAAGGACTGATAAAGTGTGAAGGAAGGTAAAGGAAAGAGGGTTGAGGTCAGAGACTGGTGAGAACAGACATTCCAGGGATGATGGAGAAATAAGAGCTGTACAAAACTGAAAAGGAGAAACTGTAGTAGTGAGAACACCAGGCAAAGAGGAGTTAAAAGTTAAATCAGTAGATTGAAAACAGAGGGAATCATTGGTAGTGTCAGATGCCGGTGACCTTGGTGGAAACAATAATCATGGTGAAAAGTGGATAGGGGCAGGTAATAGGTGAGAGAAGAACGAAGTGTGGACCACTCTTTCTAGATGCTTCCCTGAGACGAAAGAGAGGTAGTATGGTAGCTAGCAGGAGACACTGGACCAAGGTACACTGTTAAATGGAAGAAAGTGGTTCATGTGTACAGGTTGAGAGGAAGTATCCAGTACAAGGGGAGAGATGGAAAACGACCAAACCCTTTACTATGGGCCCCCCTTAAAACACTTTTGTTGTTATTATTTTCAGTGACCCTTCTCTCTGAAGCATTTTTAGATTCTCCTCTTGGAGTTCATCCTAAATTAGACTGCAAGCACCCTGCAGTATCTAGTCACATCTCATCTGACCATTATAAGCTTTCCTGCATAGCGTGATAGTTGGGTTTCTTTGTCCCCTTGGTTCAGGGGTTCTTCATTCCCAAGATGCCTATAGCTGGAACTCTACTTTAAAATAATTGATTCTTTGTAGACCTGCATATTTTCTTTCACACATTTGAACATAGTACTTTGAGAAGGGGTGCACTGGCTTTCCCAGTCTGCCAACATGTCTATGGCACAGGGATGGCGGAAAACACTTCATCCATGTACTTTAAGTTTTAGCTATTAAAACTTATTAATCAAATTCCTTTCTCCTACCTCCTTTTTCTCCCTCACTTCCCCTGTTTCAACAATAGACTGGAAATGCCTATGCTGGTAGCTCTCAAGTGATATATAAGAATCACCTTGAGAAAGACATAAAAGGACAAATTTCAAAAGACGATCCTGAGAGAGCCTGATTTAGCATGTTTAAGGAGACCGAGAATCTGCATTTCTTTAAACAAGCTCCTCAGGTAATTTTAATGCAAGTGACCTTTGGACAACATTCAGAAACAGATTGCATACCTTTCTTTGGCTTTCAAAAAGCTGTGTCCTAAAGAGGCTTCAATTTTATCAAACATTTTCAGTTACTTTGGGAAATGTCAAGTCCTCAAAATTAAACCTTTTCCAAATTTTCTCAAAGGAATGCTGTCATCTCTAATATTTACACACGTGAACAAACCAAAGTGCGTTTGTATTTGTTCAAGTGTACTGAGAGGCTCCCCTGAAAAGCTCGCCACACAGCGGGCAAAGAACAACATGTAAATCACAGCAAATGGGGGACTGTGTTTAGGGAAACTTATAGGATGAGAGGAAAAGGGATCACTGTTCTTTGAGAGGTACATTTTTAACATTTTGAAAATAACAGGGGTTGTAAATATAGGAAATGAGTTTAAGAGAAGATAAAGTATAGTAGGTGATGAGGTGGCTGGGGAAAAGCCTAAATAATGTTGCTGACTTTTTTCCCCGTGAAATAGCCACAAACTAGATCAGGAATTTTCTATAATACCAGACACCATGCAGGTTTTCCAGAGGGGCACTCCCCATATGTTCAAAATTTCACGTGAGCCCAAGGGCCACAGTAAAGATGCCCCATCCTGGGGGCGGGGGGAGTTCATGATTGCAACACTCTGACAGTACTAGTCTGAACTTCAACCAATGAACAATATTACTAAATCTGGTTGATGGTTCCAAAGAACAATGAGATCCCTGATCTCTGGATCTGAGAAAGGTTTGAATGGGGCTTTCCATTTTCCTATCTTTCTGAATTCCATAAGGAACTCATCCCTCATCTCCAAGTCAATGGTACAGGCTGGCTTCTATTCCCAGGTATGTCAAATTCCTGCCAATGAAAACTAAATGACTATTTCAGCACCTTGCAGCTTATTGAGAGATTTTTTAACTAGGTTTAGAAGCAGAGCAAATCAGGACAGAGGAGGTAAAAACAAAAGACCTATCGCCAGTATCTGTACTTAATAAATTCCAGTAGTAAAGTGAGTTGAGTCTCTGTATCTTCTGACTTCTCAATAATCTTGGATTTCAATTTACCTGCAAAGACATGTCAGGTGGTATGCCTAACATCAAGCAATATTTGAACCTTTTAATTCCCTAAATGATGCTGTTTATTTAACTGTTCTTACTCGGTGTTTCCCTTGATCTAGTAGGTGTTGAAAGCAGCTTTAACATTTATGAGGAAAAAGAATTAAGAAGAGCACAGATCTATTTCTCCAGATCCACCCAAACTATTTTGCTGTGATGATAGCCACAGCAGCCATCCATTAAATATCATTAGCCAGTGTATGGGAAGATGAAATTGGGGTACATTTCTGGTACCTCTTCTGATCTAATAGGGTTGAAAAATAAAATTCAGGCTAGCATGTTGATGGGATTCTTTCCTTACCAGATGCTGCTGTAATTATTTGTGAAATATTTTGTATTCACCTGCTAATCTGCCTCTTTGGACCAAGGAAAATTATGTTCAGGTCATGTTCTTCCCATGTTCTTACAGCACAAGAGGGCTCATATTTTAATTACAGTTTTGAAAAATAGTGGTGAGTAAAGAATATAATCACAGGCCCCTCTGGTACATACTTTTGATTGCTACCCAATAGCAACTTGCCCACTTTTTTCTCTTGTCTTTGGAGCCCTCTCATTATTACAGAGCTTGAAAATGCCAGGCACTTGTTTTCCCAGCCTTGCTTGCAGGGATGCTAAGGCTATATGGCCATATCCTGGCTGTTAGGAACTGAGGAGGAAGTTTGCTCAGAAGATCTCTGTTGATAGGTTTTCTTCCTTAAGAAGAGACTGATGCTTGGGAAGTAATTCCTTCACTCCTAATTTGCTGTCTCTAAACCTGGTAAGGTGTGTGGGAGTGTGTGCTTGTAATTATGGCAACCATCTTGTGACTATGAGGGTGAAAACAAGAGGTTGACAGCGCAGTAGACGCTGTGTCGAGATGAGACGGCTGAGCTGCTCAATTAACCAACCCTGAAAACACCTTCCTCTGGCATGCTGTTAAGTGCTGCTGGGTTTTCTATCACAGCCAAAATCATTCTAACAATGCAATTGTGTTTTTGGCAAATTGGAGATAGTTTTCTTTCCTTCATTCTCTGGTTCAACAAATGTTTTCTGAGTGTCCACTAAAGGCCAGGCACCGTGCTCAGCACTGGGGCTGGGCGGTGAGCATCATGACCTGGTTCCTGCAGTTCCGGGGACCCCAGAATATGGCAAAGACAGAAACTGATCAGGTTGCCACGAGGCATAATGTTTAACTCGATTTGGTTGGGCGCTTCCCTGAGAAATGGAAGAATGAGCAGGAATTAACCAGAGAAAGAGGGTTGCTCTCATTGTGCTTTTGTGAGTTAACTCATTTTAGAACACAATCCCCTAAAAGCGAACCAAGTCAATGAGGAGACTCACGAGAGAAAGACGAGTCACGCGCAGTTGTAGCCCCATGTAGCCGACTCTCCTGGAGGGAGGTGACCCACAGGGCGCTGCCCACTCCCCCACCCCCCGTCCCCCCCGTGCTCTCCACATACTTATTGTGATCATTTTTATAAATAGAAAACATCATAGTGTTTGTGGTAGTTGAGGTCACGGACACCACTTTTCATTTGCTCCTTGTACACGTTATAAATGATCTAATAAATTATCCCTTTCGGCTAAGAATTTCCATAATTGGTTTCAGCCTGAGGGCATTTTTTTGTTTGTTTTTAAACATTCAGCCATTTTGATTTATGTGAATGTGAAAATATCTACCTTTTTCCCTGCTTTTAGTCCAATCTACAGAATATTATTTAGCACAGAGAAATCTCCAAAATAGCCGAAGCTTTCCACTTATTTAGATTTTACCAGAGTCCCCAGGGTAGAATGAAAACATCTCTGAGTGAGGGTAATTTTACAAAAACTGCTTAGAGCTCAACAGCTATTTCTGTACTTTCGGAATTCTGTAAACATATGGGGGGAAATCTGTCCACAGTTATGCCAGAGCAGTTCCCGGGCTCTGAATTCTCCTATCGTTTCATTGTTGGAAAGGTCTAGAGCTCAGTTTCAGTGTCCACATTGGAAAGGCCCTGAAGATTTTGCACTTTTCTGCTTCTCTCTGGTAGATAGGGTCTTCTGTCCTTTTTTTCCTTGAAAAATCCATTTTCTTTTTTCCTTTCCTTCCTTCCTTCCTTCCTTCCTTCCTTCCTTCCTTCCTTCCTTCCTTCCTTCCTTCCTTCCTTCCTTCCTTCCTTCCTTCCTTCCTCCCTCCGTCCCTCCCTTCTTCCCTTTTCTTTCTTCCTCCTTTCCTGCTTTTTCCTTCTCTTCCTTATTTCCTTCCTCATTGCATTTCCAGATATCTGCCAAACTTCCGCTAGCCCTGTTATTATATCTTCCTCCTGTTGGCTCAGCATATTATTTTTTCAGGTGGTAATAGAGCGCTTTCTAATTACATCAAAAAGAGTTTTCTCTTTTTAGATAGATTGGAGGGAGACAGAGAGAGAAAGAGGGAACAAATGTGGCAAAATGTTAAATGCTGGCGGCTCTGTTATTGGGGTGGGATATGTTGGAGTTCTCTGTGTGGGTTTTGCATTACATTTGCAATTGTCCTGTAAATTGGAATTATTTTCAAATGAAAAGTTAAAAAATATTGCCTTAAAAATTAAAAAGGCATGGTCATGATTCAAGACAGGAAGGATTTTAATTTGTGGGTGAGAGGAGGGTGTGCAGAGAGAGAGGTTTGTCTTAATTCTTAAAGACAGGAGGTGTTTCTGCAGCAAAATACTCTTTCTCATGTATGCCAGGGTCCCAGGCCATGGCAGCTCCAAAATATCTTCTGCTTTTCCCTTTTTGACCAGGGTCTGTGATGGGGCCCTGCAGCACGATGCATTCCAGGGAGTTTATAAATAAAGCTTCGGACATTTTCTCCAAATGAGGATGTTGTACACATATACATACCAATACAGAAGTCAAAGATGAGTCAAAAGACATCCATTCTACAACTTAAACTTATACCTTTTTGACTGAATCAAACAATCTCTAATGAACCATGAAATAATATTATTTATAAATACTTGTGCTAATCTTATGAACAGCACAATTATATCGCATTGCATTGTTAAAATTAAAATTGTTACTATGTTCAAGATAAATATTTAAAATATTTTACAAATTTTAAAATCAAATGTTGCCATTTATTCATTTTTTAATACTACAGGAACTGAAATTAAAGGGAAGTGATTTAAGCTTTTCTTAGCTTCTGGTAGACCTTCATCTTACGTGTATTCTTTTGGTTTTGGGACCATAAGCTTTCTAATGATCTGAAATCTTAAAAAGTTACTGTTAGCAGGTAAATATAAAACCTCATTAAGTCAGACCTTCCCTATTTGAATTTTAAAATATCTGGGCTCACTGGGTATAATATTTATTGAGACAAAGTAATAAACATTTCATCCTTGGTGCATTTCTTTCCATCTTATTATTCTAAATCTTCAGCACATAGTACAATGTCTAGCATATAATAGGAGTTCATTTCTAGCTATGAAAAGGAAAGTTTCAAGTAGTAAGAGAAATGGATTCTAGAATTGGCAGTTTTATTGAACCAAGAAGGACTCAAGGGAAAGAAAGGAATCCCAACTATGTACCTCAAATTTTTGTGTCCAAGGGTTCATTTTTAATGATAGAATGAGCACAGGATATTTTTGGTTAAAATGCATCTGTTTCTATATAGGCCCACTGTGATTTTAAATGTCTTTATATTGAAATATAAATGTCTTTAAATAGAAATTACTTATATCTAGTTTATAACATGCACTGGAATTCAAAGAAATAAAGCAGAATTTTTGAAAAATGTTGCCTTTTAGTAAGTCAGAGACATTTATCAATATACTCCCAAATGCTTGTTCTGGGGGAAAAAAGGGGGTAAAAAAACTATGTGAGGATATTTCAAAAAGATTCTTTCCAAAAAATTGAGGATAAAAACAAACAAACAAAATAAAACAAAAACAAAAAAATGAAGATATCCTTTATACAAATTTGAGAAGTAGACATAGCTTACCCATTTCTGATGCCTATAAGACTTTCAGTTTTAAAACTATCCCCAATGACAGAGATCAGTTGATCATGCTGAATCCCTGAATAAGAAGAATTGATGGAAAATATTTACTAAAATTATTTTTCTTGTAATATTTATGGTCTATGTATCTCTGTATTTATAGATGTCTCTACCTATCATTTGTCTACCTATCTATCTATCTATCTTACATAGATATATATACCTAAAATGAAGAACAATGGCATTTATGGAAATATAAAACACAAGGAGATCTTGGAACAATTATTAATTTCAGAAAAAATTCAGTCAAAGATTGTTGCTTTGTTTCATGGTCAAACACATTCATTCCAAAAAGACCTCCCCTGTAGCAGTCCCTGAGATGGGAGCAATAAGAGATGAGCGTTTTTGAGGCAGGGGTGCCGGGATGGTGCACAGAGGAAGTAGTATTTTGCAGGAGTTTCCCTGGATGGGAAGAGGAGAAAGGCATTTTGGGTCACACAAAGTTTATGAAAGTATGTAAGAGTACATTTCCAAGAACACTGAGGACTTTGAGTGACCTGAATGGAAGATGACTTTAATGGACAATGGTGAAAGAGGACACTGCCAAAAAGGGATCATGCCAGATTTCTAAGAACCTATACTCTATGCCAAGGAATTTGGAGTTTATCTTTTGGGCTATTCCAGTTGTAAGCTCCATTAACAGTGGCTGTCATCTTAGAATGATAGCGTAAAGTTGAGAGCCAATATAAATGTACAGGAATTTACCTCTTTCCGACAAAAAAATGGTTAATATGTGTACAAAGTTATGCATATTAATCACCCATTTGTTGTCCCATTAAGCCACATCATCTTGGAAGACACTAAAAACTCTAGAACCACTGCCTGAGACACAATTTATATGACCCAACCTTAAAAAAGCTTAGGCAACTCCATTTCTGGATCACAGGGTGTTAACAGATTAGTCAACCCATAAAAGTTCCCACTGATTTATATGGAGTTGTATCATTGCATCACAGGTAGAGGGGCCCAAATTGTTTTTGGAGAAATATAGGGCTCTGTCTTCAGGATCATGACCTGTGAGTCACACCCAGGGTTCCCAAAGCCAAGGCCAGTGGGGACATGGAGGAACTTGGCTTAGACACAGGGATGTGACTCATTAGAAAAGATGAACTGGTTTTGAAAAATAACAAGAACCACCTTCCATTCTCTGTGTACCCACCTTCTTTCCATAAAAAAAAAAAAAAAAAAAACTGACACACACAGCCTAGGAGATTTGGAAGTGTTTATGAGATATATAAACTTAATATTATCAATTTTTAGAGATCTTGGCCCATTTTGCCATTAGAAGTGCTATCAGAGTTACCCTTCTATTAACAGGTAAAAATAGACCCTTGCTCTACTTTTTAAAAAATCACTTGTTGAAATTATACAATATATTGAGTAAAATTGTGACAAATTCATATGACATGATATACAGGTCCAACTTCTTAATCACTGAAGAGATTCTGATTAGTAAGTTATGAAGCTCATTAGCAAAATGTTAAAGGTAGTTGGCGAGTTACTGCTGCAAATGCAGAGCTGGATGACTTGCAGGCTAGTGGTGACTGTCGCTTTTCATATTCCCAGGTGCAGGAAGAAAGCTTGCAATCTCCAAAACCATAAGGGATATGTGGCTCAGGGCCAAACAAAACAACACTATAATTTCAGGCTGCTAGAACTCTTACATTGTGATTTTTAAAAATGAAGTTGAAAAGAATTTTAATATTTGAATATTTGAACACCAATTTCTGTGACAGCTAAATTTTATTCTAAATGATTCTGAGATACTCTAATTCCAAAGGTCAAAGAATTGCCATTTCCTGCTTCCATTTATTTTTGGATTTCAGGCATAGAAACTTCATAGAGCAAAAAGAAAGGGAAAATCTAGCCTACAGAAGAGATGGGAGTGATTGGAGAGGCATATGACATACTGCAAGCCTGTTCAATTCAAATCTTCTCTCCCCACAGGCACGCTGGGTGGGAAGCCTGGCCTCAAGAACAGCCTGCCCACAAGCACCCACAAGCACCCACAAGCTCCGCACCCACTGGCACGAGCCCATTGGAGCCTGGCACCTGCTACCTGCCCTACTCCCATGGCGATCCCTGCAGTGCTCACCATGCCTCCATTAGCCATTTGACAGGGAGACATTTTCCTCCTTTCTCATTCTTTTGCTTCCCAAGAAGAGGTGAGGATTTCCTTCTGTCCTGCAGGGCTTTCCCCTGTGTTAGCTAAATCCATCCATTCTCTCATCCTCTCCATCTCTACCTAGAAAGTCTGAATTTAAGAGCCACCACCATCTTGCCTGAATTACTGTCCCAGCGTTCTCCCTGCTTCCACCATTTGCCACCATGCACCCTTCTACACCTAGAAGTCAGAGACATAGTTTCAAAAGGCGAACATTGGAGACTGGTTTTATGGCTTTACGTTATTCCTAAAGGCATGGCCTACATGCAAAGCCTCCGACACCCTGCCCTTCCAGCCACACCAGCCTTCTGACATTTCCTCAGGAGGACCAAACCCATTCTCACCACAGGGCCTTTGTACATGCAACTGCCTCCCCATAGGAGCACTCCCTCTGCCCAGCTGCTCATGTATAAGAGCCTCCCCCAAGCCTGCGGACCACCCGTGTGCTTTGTCCTCAGCCCTCATCTTCTGCAGCACCTTATGGCAATGTGGGCAAGTTGTTTTGTGTCGTCTCCCAGTTGGACTGGGAATGTCACCAGCAGAGTAAGAGCGTGTCTGTGTTCCCATGGCCTAGTGCAGTGCCTGCCACAGAGAACTGGCTCAGCATGTCAATGTTTGGTTTCTGATCAGCTAGATTTCCTTGTTTGATTTTTCCTAGCTAAGTGGTGGCTTGTGCCTTTACTTAGAGTTCCATTCAGTTAATAAATTATCTTGCTTCCACTTCACGGCCATTGCATGTCCATCTCCTCCACCAAGACCAGCAGTGCTCTAGCTCTCCAGGCTGGGCGGTGAAGATGAGTTACAGGAATCTTGAGTGTTTTCCCATATAGGGCTTCTGCAGAACTTCCGTGTGCTTATCTGAGTATGGTTTAGGCCCGCAATAAATATTTTTTATTTTTTATTGGATGGATGGATGGATTGATGGATGGATGGATTGATGGATGGACAGATGGGCAGATGTACTGATGGATGGTGCTCTGTCATTGTGGAAAATTTCCTTAGCCTGTTTTATCTCTAAACTTTCCCTCCCTCCCTGTGAATGAATATTCAAGTCCCCTATTCTCCAGCAAAACTGTCAGGCAAAGCATCTTTTAGTACCTGCAAAATAACTAAAGCAAGAAGAAATATCGGCCAAAGCCTCTACCCGCGTGGCAGTTTATAGGAGGGTTAATTACTTTATGACTCTAAACACTTACAGATCCCTCAAGGAAAATCTCTATGAATAGAACTCAGAGACAAAGTCACCATAGCAGACTCTTAGTTATTGTTCTGGGAAATTCTTTAATTATAACTCTCCTTTTAATTGGCATGTTCTGAGCAGATCCCTCTCCTTCTCTTCTTGTAATTATAATTAATCCTGTCCTGCAGACACCCATACCACCTGAGAGAAGCCGAGAACCTCAACCTACTCTAGATGGGCCTCCCCTCTGTGACCCAGGAAGACTTTCCCTCTATTTATGATGAAATCTTTCTTCTGGTCTCCAAGGTAGCAGACCCTCCCCTCCCTTCAGACCTCAACCCTCCAGCTCAGTCGTTCTTGGCATTTCCCGGTTTCTAAGTGAGGTTTCAGATACATACTGAGCCCAGAACTCATTGCTTTTTTGGAAAGGGCAAAATAAGAGGGGATTTTCCATATTCACATTTTTCCACAGAAATGTATTCATAAGCTTTAAACTTGCCCAAGCTATGTTAATGTATGTGGTTGGCTTCTGTGCCAATTTTCATTGTGAATAAGATGCTAAATAAAAGGGTTCTTGTCTTTCCTCTCCCTCCTCCCCTTCCCTAATTTTAAGTTCATAAGCCCATTTTGTAAGTGAATCAGGTCTTAGGAGAGAATCAGAAACGCTGCTGTTCTTTTGGCCGCTTTCAGTGTTTGCTTTAAACCCTTGATAGGAACATGGGGCTGTGACAGCCGTAGCCGAGGTAAACAGATCACTTTATATATAATGCTTTTCACAAGGTGGCTCAGTTCACGTCTAACCTCGGCTTTGGCGTCATGGAACGAGCCAGGGAAATT
Organism: Tolypeutes matacus; assembly: GCA_026826555.1. Taxonomy (NCBI): domain Eukaryota; kingdom Metazoa; phylum Chordata; class Mammalia; order Cingulata; family Chlamyphoridae; genus Tolypeutes; species Tolypeutes matacus. The sequence continues at coordinate 256,235 of JAKSZT010054183.1, forward strand.
CCGCCCCTTCCCCTTTCCTTGCACTCCCCCGTCCCGGGGCCCTCTCCCTACAGGAGAACTTGCACACAGCGGATCCCCAGGTCCCGAGAGCCGCAGGAGGGTCAGCAGGTGGCATTGCCGCTGTTACTATCATTTTAGCCAGGTGACTGCTAAACGTGCACAAGAAAAGCTGCACCTTTATGAGCCAGTAGCTGGCATGTCCTGGCATGTCCTGGTTGCCAAGTTTCAGTGCGTTTTGGTTCAAATGCTCCCTGCTTGTGTTTATCCCGTCATCCCACACCCCCTGGGACTGTCTCTGTGGCTTTTACTCAGCTGCTGACTCAAATGGCAGAAGACATGGATGGTCGTGGGCGGAGGTCTGCAAGGCTCTGCACCCCTGAGACCCCAGATCCCCCGACCTCTCCCTTCCCTGAAACACTTCCTGCTGTGCCCCCTCGCGTGCGCTAGCTGAGAATACCTGCCCTAGGGCGAGTGGGCCAGAGAGGCCCGGCAGGACTCAATGGGAGGGACAGTGTGTGGAACTTGTGCTGGAGAAGCCTGGTCTCAGTACTAGTCCAGGGACAGAGCTGGGTCCTGGCCTCCCCCTGCCTTGGGCAACTTCTTTAGCACGTCAGAGCCCTGATCTCTTCCAGAAACTAGCCACAGTATTAATATCTGCTTTAGAAGGTTGTGTGAAGATTGTACACACAATCTTCGTTTGACAACGAAAGTACAGAGTCCAGTCCATAGTCTGACACATGGCAGGAAATATTATTAAAAGTAATACTATTATCGAGAATCAATATTATGGTAATTGATAATTAATTATAATTAATATCATAAATAATATCGATGTCAGAGTATAAGCCACATTAACACATATGACCTGTGATCAATTATTGGCGATAGTTTTAAAAATAATAGATATTCATATTACTCAGTGACTGATCTCACAAGCCTTTTTCTTCAACTGGAAAGTGAGAAAATGGACATTGTGAGAAAACCCGACTTCGTGGGTTTTTTGTGCAGATGAATACATGGCTTCACCCAGGGCCTGGGCCGTCAGCTGGTAACAGAGTCTCTGTTTTTCACGAGGCTGTGGTGTGTTTCTCCGGCCCTCTACAAGGAGCACGCAGCTTTGCTTGTCAGCAAATACGGCAGTTTCTTCCCAGCCTGCGGGGATGCAGCACTTCCCTTTCTTCTAAAATGGTGGCCAGCGTTTGATCCCGGGCCTGCTTGGCTCTGTGACACTCAGGCTTGGGGTTGGAGGGTTGGCCAGTCTGCAGGAGAAGACCGTCTGTCAACCACGGTCATTTCACTTCCAGGTGCTGTGGATTCTGCTGGCAGCTTAGATGCCGCAGGCGGTGGGGGGCAGTCTTGCCAGCAGGCACGAGGGGACCAGCCTGGGTGCTGGGGGCAACTGATAGGGCCCCCTCCCCTTGTCACCTGCCTCAGCTCCCTCCTTTCTCCGGGAGAGGCTCAGAGGAGGATGGCAGCCTGTGTTGTCCCATTAGACTTGCAAGAACCAGGCTTGTATGCAGGTGGCCCAACCTGTTAAGCCAAGGCTTCTGGTGCACGGAATCCTGGGCAGTCTGGTGAAGCCTCTGGGCTCCTTTGTGAGGAATGTTTTAAATTCCTAAAATAAAATACATGGGATTGCAAAGGAAACCAATTACGTTCCATTAGGGTTATCAAAATATTTTCTAAACTTTTGATGTGATAATAGATGTGCTTCTAAGATAATATATTAAATAGCCAGAGCTAGCAGTAGGTCTAAAAACTATCATAATTTTGAAGCGGTGATGAGTGAAAACAGCATTTTAAGATCTCTGTGATACAAAAATATATCTCTGATTTCTTTTAGGGACAAGGTCACAGACCATGCCAATGGCACTGTGGCTCATTGCCCATGTTCACAATTAAAGGAAATGCCACATTGTAGTAAAAAATTGGTACAAATAAGGCAGAATTTTCTCCCCAATCCAGGTTCACAGATGCCTTGTTAAGGAGCCTGGCTTGACTCTCCTTCTCATCCAAGCTCCTGGTCTCTATGCTAATGGAGGTCCTGGTTCCAATATCTTCACGAATCCCCTAGAGCTTCCTCTGCATGCACCCCAAACCCCTAGATCCCTGGCCCTGGTCACATCAGATCTGCCCTGGCAGCCCCAGAGTTTGCTGGCAGAACCAGCCCTCCAGGCTTGGTTACTTGAACAAGACTGGACTGATTCTAAAGCCACACCGAGCACCGAAGTCATCTGAAAGTCTTGCTAAATTCTGGAGTCCTACACCAGTGCCCTCTCCTGAGCTGGCGGGCCTGGGAGGTTTCTGTATTTTCATGAACTCCCCTAAAAGCTTCTGAGGCAGGTGCTCCTTAAACAACACGGTGCTTCTGCTGAGAAACTAACCTAATTTTTCTACGTTATTTTCTACCTTGAAGACTATTATCTTATCATTCTGTCTTCTGAGAAGGAGAAGCATACAGTGGTATGATATACAAATGGGGCTGATGCTACAAAAATCATGGCAATGGAAGGAAGGAGGGAAGGAGGGAGGGAGGGAGGGAGGGAGGGAGGGAGGGAAGGAACGAGGGAAGGAAAGAAGGAGGGAGGGAGGGAAGGAGGGAGGGAAGGAAGGAAGGAAATGAGAAAGGCAAAAGGGAGGAAAAAAAGATACTTCAGTGCCATTAAACCTATAAGGAAAGTAGTTTTTATCAGCCGAACACAGAGATAAATATAAAACCAGTGAGATGAAAGATGGATTGATTTCAGAATTCAACAAATATTTATTATGTGCATACTATGTTCTAGGGCAGGGGTTGCAAATTCAGACACTGTCTAGGAGCCAGGCAAGAAATCCTTGTGAGATGAAGTTTCCTTGACTGTTACTTTTTAGATACAGGCTCCATCTGCTCCATCCACCAATTTTTCAAGAAAATCTGAATTTTTATGGGCAATCTCTTTATGAATAAATGTTGGAAGCTGTGCCAGCTACTATTTCTGCATAGCAAGTTATCACAATGTGTTGACTTATAAACAACTATTTGATTATGCTCATGGATTCTTTGGGTCAGAAGAAGAGTGGGGGTGGCTTGTTTCTGCTCCACCGTGCCCGAGGGCTCAGCTGGAAAGTCTCAAAGGCTAAGGGTTTCTGGACAGCTAGAGGATGCATCCTCTAAAGACTCGCTCACACACTTGATGCCTGGCCTGGGAAGGCTCATAGACCAGGACTATCAATAGGACCAACTCCATGTGTCTTCTCCGGGTGGGTGGATTTCCTCATGTGAGGGAGCCCGCAGGGAAGGAGCACTTCTTCCACCGCAGCTCCGAGCTCCAAGCACAAGGGCTCTCACACACCGGGCAGAAGCTGCCTGGCCTTTTGTGACCCATTTTGGAAGTCACTAGTGTCACTCTAGCCACACTCCATCGGTCAATGCATTCACTGGCCCATGCAGACTCAGGCAGGGGGAATTAGATCTACCTCTTGAAGCGGGTCTTGCAAGATCCTATTCTAGAAAAGCATGTGGGGTGGAAGATATTGCTACAGGCATCTTTGAAAAATCCAATATGCTCCAGTAACTAAGTCAAAGTTTTATTTAAAAGGCAAATTTCAACAACATGTGGACAACACTAAATATGTCTGTTATGCTAGATATGGTAGAGGAGCCAGTAGCTTATGATCTTTTTAGGGAGTAAGAGTCAGAGATGAATATGATTTGGCTCCTATGTTTCAGGAACACAGACTGATATTGTGGATTTTTAGACTTTCTGTGAGTTCCATATTCAAATTTTTTGTATCATGTTGGAGTTGAAGGAGTTGGTAGGGCAGGGCCTGGTGCTGGAATAGGTGTCACTATATGTCCGAATAACCTGGGAAATGGACCCTCCCTTCCACATCTCAAGAAGTTTATTCTCTATCTGGAAGAGAATCACTTGCATTTTAAAAATTCTTTTGAGAAGTTTCTGAAGCATGAGGCCCTTACTGTCCCCTGTTGAGAAGCTGTTCAAAACAGACTTCCACTTTGCAACTGGTATGTATGAGTTCAGGGATCATTTCTACAAAATGTCACCTAAATTCTTCATTTGCTTGTGTAATAATATGTAGCTCTGGACTCATAATGATCTATTGCCCGACTCTCTCCATCCCTGATGAGTGAGTCTTTCTGACATGTTTGTAAACTTACATGCGGATTCAAAGCATTAACGTCAAAGGTGCCCAGTAGCCCTGACAAGGACATGTGTTCTACACAGTGCTTATTGCTCTCTAGTTCCATCATAGAAATGGTGACCTTGAAAGCAATTCTTGAAGACCTCTCTTCTCCTTCACCCAGACCCCCATATATATGGAAGGATTAAGCAAAAAGTCCCCATCCCTCTTTTCACATAATAAGGGATCTGGATCTTCTGCTCCGCTATATGCTCCATTCCGTGTGACTTTATTTACAAACAGTTCACCGACTCACATAAGGTGTCTTTGCTAGGTCTGGGCATTCCATTGGGTGCTTCAGAAGGCTATACCTGAACCAGGAATTCTGTGCCCTTCACTGCGATCCTGTGTTCCAGGGTGTGGTATGCTGGGTAGGTCCAGGCTAATTGTTCAAATGTTAATCGTGTAAACAAGGTGGCAGCCCCCTGAGCACTGGCAGGAGTCCAGAAGGTGTGTGCTCCCAGCCTCTGTCTGAGCTCACCTTTGTAGGTAATGGGGCAGGTATGTGGCACTAAGGAGCAGGAAGGCCGGCCAGCACTGGTAATTGTTTAACTCTTCCGGTGGCACACCTCTGCGTACATGGGCCACACCTGCAGGCCAGGCAGGACATGCCATGCCTGTCTGCTCGGAAGTGCTTGGTACACTCGGAGCCGAGGAATGGGCTTAAGCTGGAGCCCAGCCCCTGGCCAGCTTCGGATCTCAGAATTCATAGTGCCTGTGCTTTAATGAGGTGGCTGCTCCTTAATTTAACCGGTCGTGTCACTTGCTGTCACCTCAGCTTCCTCATCTGTATGGTGAGGGAATGGCACATGCAGCCTCTAAGCATGTGGTGCCTCCCAGCTCCAGTAGCTCCGATGCAGTGGTTCCCAAACCAGGGAAACTGTTGGGATCACGTGGGTAGCTTGGAAAACGCAAATCGCTGCACCCCATCTCTGGAGTTTGATTCAGAAGGTGTGAGTTGGGGCCTGAAAATGTTCATTTCTAATACGTGCTGGCACTCTGCTGCTCCCACACTTTGAGGACCACTGCTTTGCTTCATGGAACCCGTGTGCTCTGTTGCCCTTCTGGGCTGGTTCTCACAGCTCCAACATGGTGTGAGTGTGGCTCCCTTGCCCACGGAGTGAGGTGCTGTTTCCTGGATTTCCCCAGACTTTTGTTGCTTCTTCTCCCATCCCAGTCAGTCTTTGGAACACCACAGTTTGAAATGAGAAAATAAAATGAGGCATAACTCATTTGGCCAGGCATGCCCAGTACTGTGCCTTGAACACAAGGAACCTTCAAGAAGTATTTGTTGAATGGCAAATGGCCTATATGGAAGGGAGGAGATTAAGAGTGGCCTTCAAGTGAAGTTTAACTTCAGATTACAGTCATCAGTGCCAAGGGGTCCCAGATAGCCAGTAGGGCAAGGACCCGGTAGGCAATGTAACATTGTAAAGCTGCGGTATTTAAGGCAACAGGGAATGGTGAGGTCTGTGGTGAAGAGAAGAGCACAAACATGCCTAAAGAACTTCAAGCATTTTCAACATTTTGGTGACCAAATTAAAGCTCTTGAGCCACTGGTTTGAAATCTCTAGCTGTGCCTTTCCAATGCTCCCACACTTTAGGGTCAAAAAGAAGAAGAAGTTATTGAACATTTACTGGGCTTATTATTTGATTTACATAGACTTATTTTATATTGCTTATAATCTTCTTTAAAATACTTTCAGCATGGACAATATGATATGTACTTGGGAATTAATTTTCATCCATCCTCTAGAAGCTTGTGGTAGGCTGCTTCAAAAACAGCTCCTAAAGATCCCTGCCTCCTGGTATTCACACCCTTGTATAATCTGCTCCACTTGATGTGAGTTGAACTTAGACATCTGCTTCCAACAAATAGAATATAGCATGAGTGACGGGATGCCACTTTTGAGATTCGATTATGAAACACTGTGACTTCCATCTTGTTTTCACTCTTTCTGGCTCTTCTCACCTGCTGGCTCTGATGAGATAACAGAAGAGGCCCACATGGCAAGGAACTCTGGGCAGCCTCCAGCTGACTGTCAGCCAAAACTGAGGTCAGCCACATGATTGTGCTTGGAAGTAGATCTTTTTCTAGTCAAGTCATCAAATGAGGCCACAGGTGAGGCCAACACCTTGACTTCAATCTTTGGAGAGACCTGATGCTGAGGACAGAACTAAATCATGCCTAGATTCCTGAGCCACAGAAATGAAATAACAAATGTGCATTCTGAAGCTGCTAAGTTTTGGGGTCATGTGTTATGCAACATGAGAAAACTAACACAAGGCTGTTTCCTCACGTTGGATGCTTCTTAGGGGTTAGGTGATCGGCATGAGGCCACACTCAATGGGGTGCCAGTACCAGCCTGAACAAGACCATGAGAGCCAGCTGTGCCTGACTATCTCCACAGTCAGGGATGGCCCATCAGTAGCTTGACATCAGCATGATGGGAGGATTTGTAACCATGGAAATTAGCACACACAGCAATTTTGCGAGCCAGCTAACCACAGCTAACTGTACCTCAGAAGTGCTACCACAGCCCGGCAGCTCTAGTTCTGATGGTCATCAGAAGACTCATTGCTAGCACAGTGGATAGCAGAAGTGGTTTTCCATGAGTGGAATTGGACTGCTCGCGCCGTGTGGATCATCCGGAGATGCTACGTATTCTCCTTGAATGCACAGAGAGGGGAACCCAAGAGTTGGCAAATGTCTGATTAGCATCTCAGGTTTAGTAATATGAAATGGCCCTAGCTCTAGATGGTTTTAGAAGGATTTTGTTATCTTACTCTGACTGAATTCTGCCGCCGGAATATTGTCCCAGCTGCCTTGTGTGAACCTTCTGGGCAAGACTTTGTAGAAGCATCTAGCAAGACAAAGAGGAATTCCTAGCACTTAGTACCTGCGTGCAAGTAAATATTTGTACTTAGGGCAGATTTCTCTTTGACAATTGCTTTTATTGCTACGTTTTACCTGGTGGGTCGGTTGGAGGGATCCTCATTTACCTCTGATTATTGAAAACTACCAATATCAACAAAAAAGGAGCTAGTAATTAGCGACCTCTGTTGGTTTCTTGTATCCATCATTATAGCATCCCTAAAATAAATTCTCATTTCATAGCTGAGGAATTTGGAGTGTAGGGCTGGTGGTCATCTAATTATACACACGACAAAGCTAATGGGCTCCAAACCAGCTCTGACCCCAAGTTCATGCATCTAACCTCTCCAATGGAGTCCACCTCTCCTCTTTCAGTGTTACAGTCTAAAAACTTTAGGGGGGAAATTCTGGGGAAGGAAACTCCGCAGCCTCAAGTTTCACAGTCTTACCAAACAGTAAATTCCTGTGAATATTGAATTTCAGAGTCATCTTCTGTGTTTAGCACCACAACTCCCTGTTACTGTAGCTACCTGAAAAGATGATTTCCCTCAAATAAGGCCTCTGTATTGATATGAAACCAAACTTCCTTAGTTAATTGCCAGCTCATCATTCTTGATTATAAGACAGTCAGATATTATAGAAAGTTTGGGTCAATGCATGCCAGTCTTTCCATCCCAGGCCACCCTCCCCCGACCCCACCCCCAAGAAGTGTGACTGCGGCTGCTGCCAGTGTCCCTGCATTTAGTTGACCAAACTGGTTGGACAGACCCCGAGGCCAGCACACCATTCCTGGGGGCAGTCATTGTTTCTGGGCCCCTCACTGTGTGTCTCTGCATCTCTTCTGTGAACTAGGTCTTGGTGAGTACATCCCCTCATTTCATGTGAGGGGCTTTACAGCACAGAAGCAAAGAAAATCGATGTTCAAATTATAGTTTTGTCTTCTACAGCCTGTATAATCCTGAGAAAATTTCTTAACCTCGCTGTATCTCTGCTTTCTTATCTGTGAAATGGAGCTATTAGTACTATTTATCTCCTAAATTGCCAGGATTGAGGGAATTCATACATATGAAGTGCTTGGAACTGCTCAATTAACACACAGAAGTGCTCAAGGAGTGCTACTTTTTATGACTGGTGGGCCTGCTCACCACTGTTGCTTCTAAGAAGTGCCTGTGTGTGATTGAGAGGCAGCTTTGTGCGGCCCTGCTTACAGTCGACCTGTTTCTCAGTTCACTCAGCTTGTCCTTCATTCTCTAGGAATGTTGCATTAGGAAGCTCTTGCTGTGTAAGAAATTATCCCAAATATTGCAGCTTACAACAAACATTTATTACCTCATAGTTTCTATAGGTCAGGAATCCAGGAGTGGCTTAGCAGGGTGGCTCTGGGTCTCTAAGGAGGTGGCAGGCAGGATGTTGGCTTCAGTTGCCATCACCTTAGGGTTCAGCTGGTGGAGGCTCTGCTTCCAAACTCATTCACATGGATGATGGCCGGCCTCAGTTCCTCCCACGTGGGCCTCTCCACAGGCTACCTGAATTCCCTCAGGACATGGTGGCCTGCCTCCTTCTCCTCAGGGCTACCCCATGGTGTGGCAGCTGACTTTCCTCAGAGCAAGTCATGAGGAAGTGAGCAAGACAAGAGAGAGAATGAGAAGCTACAGTTCTATACATCCTAATCTCAGAAGTGCCATCCTATCACTTCTGCCATATTCTATTTGCTAGAAATAGTCACTAAGTCCAACCCATACTCAAGGGAAGGGGGAAATTGGGCTTTACCTCTTGTGGGGAGGAATATAAAAACAATTGTGAACATATCTTTGAAACCACCACAGTGTCTTTCACAGAGCCGGAGACGTTGGCATTTTTAGGATCAAAAAACAATTTGCAGCTCAACTAACCATCTGCTTCAATTGACAGGTGAAGAAAGAGGAATCCAGGGCTTTCCCAAGGTCACACACTACCTTGCCCCAGAGAGATTGGACTCAACTCTCCTACTGTTGCTATGTATGATTGTACCTTGTTTCCAGTCACACTGATGGAGTCATCCCATCAATATGCTGTGACATGTTCCAATGCCTGGAGGTGTTACAAGATCAGAACCTGTATGCTGTTTCTGCAAACCTGCACTGCCAAATATGGTAGCCAATGGCCACATGTACTGGAGTATTAAAACATATACCAGATTTCTAATACTCTGTATGAAAAAATTATATAAACTATCTTATTATTTTGACATTGATTGCATGTTAAAATGGAAATATTTTGATATGTTGGGTTAAAAAAAATATATTATTAAAGTTCATGAACCCTGTTTCTGTTTGCTTTTCCAATGTGACTACTGGGAAATTAGAAATTACAAAGATGGCTCACAGTATTTCTCTTATACAATGTTGCTTTAACCTAACCAAACTGACCTCCTCATTCTTCTCTACATCTTTGGTCTATCAGTCTTGCCTCTCCCTCCAGGTCTGTCCTCTAACAAGGTACTTGGGTCACTGCAATCTAGGCTGATCCTGCAGAGTGGATGCCTATGATTTCACAAGTCGGCTCATTTAGATCCTTCCAAGGCATGCTACAAACTGAGGTTGTCTTGGGAAAATTGTGGCAAGGGTTTCCAATGACATCTGTGGTCTGATGAGCTTGAAGCCTTCCCTGAGGACTGCACTTCCATTCAAAAGCTGGCTTCTAGAATTCTACTTCCTCTTCTGTAAGTCCATGTTGGACTAAATAAACCCAACTGGACCCATTATATACTGTCCCTTAATTATTTTCTTTCTTTCCTTCTCTCTTTCTTTTGATAAACTGTAAGTCAGCACAGAAAAATTCAAGCCCAGATCTGGTCTTGAAAGCTATTTTAAATAAAGTGACCCATTGCATCTCATGACTATTCTGAACGTTTGGAAGGTTGAATAGGGAGAGATGTTGAAAGACAAATAACATGGGGTAGCACCATTTCAGGAACAGATTTCCAGTCCCATTCACTGTGGGATATTGTATTCAGGAGTACTGCTTGCTCAGGATTCTTGGGTGTCATTCATCTCAGGTCTGGAGAAAATAAATCTCTTTTGCATGTTGATTGCGAAACAGCTTCCTTTTCCAGCATCCATCAATGGGTGGGCCAAGGAGCCCTTGCCGGCCTCTGGCCCTAATCACCCTTCTTGTTGACATTCCAAACTGCTAAGCTCACCAATGTGCTGGGAGGACAGTAGCTCGAGGACACTTATTCCCTAAGAGAGAATCCTTGACTTTCACGGTATGTGACTTCGTTATTTTCCCATCCTTGTAAGGGCTTGACATTGTCTCAGAAAATCATGTTGAATTGGGGAATGTCATTTGCAGTCTCTTTCTCACTGACCCATGCCATCCAAAGTCTTCGCTCTCCTCAAAACCATTTTTGGAGGGAGGCAGGATATAAAAAATAAGTAAAACTGTCTTCAGTGTAATAGGAGTGTGAGTAGTTTGCAGATTTGCTCCCTCTCAAACCCAGGAAGGAAGACAAACCTTGGAAAGAGAGATGCCGCCTCACTCTGGCTCTAAACAAAAAGACTGAGTAAACAAGGGCCACTGGGAAAACAGGGTAAATTAAGAAGGGTTGACATCCTGATGACTTGAGATGGGCCAAAGTTACTTTCTTTTGGGGGTTGTTGTTGCTGACTGTGCACAGCATAGAAATTCCAGAGCACCCAGGTCTGTTGCCATTTGTAATTCTACAATAGAGGCATGAGCATCATTGGCCAGTCTGTCTGGCAACAAGAGATCTTCTGCGAAGGGGAGCTAGAACCAAGCCAGGAATGGGTGAATGGCGCATAAAAGGGGAGGGAAGTAGGGAAAAGGGGTTGGGTCAGTTGAGGGATCTCCTCCCTGCAGAAATAGAATTTTCTGAATGGAGTTGGGATCCAATTAGTAAAATGAAACTTTTTGTCTGTGTCAAGTAATGGAGGTTACTGTTAAACAGGCAGAAGTCAGTGCTTCTTTTAGACAAGGGCAGCAGTTCTCACATGGGGGCAATTTTGTACACTGGGGGGCATTTGGCAATGTCTGGAGAAGTTTTTGAGGCCATGTAGGGGAGGCTGCTGCTGGCGTCTAGTGGGTAAAGGCCAGAGCCGCTGCCAACTGTCCTCCAACACATAGTGGAGCCCCCGCAACAAAAGTCATCTGGCCCCAAATGCCTGAGCAAGTGCAAGAGTGCCCACCCTTGGGAGCCCGAATCCCTGAGGGCCCTGCATAGCCAACTCCAAAAGACAAAACCAGCGCTTCTCCTTTTCACATTCAGAAGAAAGTTCTTCACATGATTGAGCAAAAGGGAATTGAGAGGAGAAGCGGGCAAGAAGCAGCGTCCAGCGCTGGCCATAGCACTATTGTTTAGGGTCGGGAACCCACTCTGGGGACCGATAGGCTTTCACCTGGAAGTGATCATGCCAAGGCGGGGAGACTGCACCCCACCCGATAGCCCAGGGGAAGCCGTCCTCATCCCTTCCAAAGTCAAGTGATGCCTGATGTCTGGGGTGGTCACCCAGCTAGCGCCAGGATAGAAAGTCCCGGAGAGATGCATCCCTCTGCTCCACGGGCACCTCCGGGGCTAGAGTCCAGATTCCAAAACGTTTTAGAAGTGACTACCAAAATGTAGTGACATATCATTGGAAAGCTCCAGAAAACAACAGTGCTCTTAAAATTGGGCACTTTCTTTCTTATTACACGACCTTGACCATATGTTGTAATGCCCATGCCCCCTCCCCTACCCTGCTCACAGCCTCCTCTGCCCTGCTTTGCATTCCTGCATCTTTGGTCTATCACTCAGCCAAGTGCAGGCACCCAGGACTGCGGGGCAGGAGGAGGAAGGCGTCCGCGAGCTCGCCCCCTGCTCCCACCCTGACCTGGCACCTCTGTCCGCAGCGGCTACACACTCCCATAGCCAGGGCTCCTCCTGTCTGGCCTGGCTGGCCCAGCTGGCCCTGCTTTCTTCCTCCTGCTCCTTTAGTTCAAGGAGCCATAATGACTTCCAGCTCTTGCTGGGCTCAGACTTCCTCAACATCCTTTATTGGTTCCATTAGAACTACCCACATCTTGGTGCATCTGCCCATCATTAATTTCTCTTCCGTTAAGCACATTCTAGGGGAATTCTATTTCTTGCCCTGGCCCTGACTATTTTCACTTGTGCTAAAAACAATAACAACAAAACTTTGTAAAAATAAAGAAAACAGATAAAATGATAGCCTTATCAAAACCATATTGCTCATAAAGTGCATGTCAGATACCAAAATACTGGTGCCTTCAGTTTTACCAATGCTGAAAAATTAAGGGGTACATATCTTGCTCTCCCTGATAATATCTATGCTTTAGAAAATACTGACCAAACATCCTGGTTCGCACGGGACAATCCTGATTTAGACCTGTTTTCCTGCATGTAATTATTAACAGAACTCATTTTACTCTCATAAGTGTCCTGGCTTGGACAGGGAATGATATTGTTGCCATGCTTCTAGCCCTTTCTTTGGGAGAGAAGAGGCGTTGCAAAGCACCACGCCAACAGCCCGGTCATGTTTATCCGTTTGTCTGTTTGGCAACGTCTGGAACAGTTAGACTAGACTGAGAGCAAAGGTGTGTCTGCGAGGACCAAACGTTCTGAAAAACAAATGGCCTTTATCAGATGAAACTATAACCTAGATCTCACAATGACTGAACACAGTTTCTGTGATGAAAAAGAGGTTTGAATGGTGTGAGGATTTGCTAAAGTTGAATCTCAGGCCCCGCGAGAGCCTCAGCAGCTGAGCCCTGTAGGGTGGTGCAGGAGAGGCTGAGAGGCCATCCTAGAGCCACCTGACAAGCACCCTTGCTCTGCTAGTGAGCTCACGAGGCCTTGCTTATATGTGTAGGTGGCTACAAGCCACTCCAGAGGCCAGGTTTCTGGCTGCCAGGACAGGGACCTTCCAATTGCCCTCGAGCTTTATTCACTCATTCAACAAACACCTTTGAGCATCTGCTCTGACCAGGCACTAATTGAAGCTTCAGAAAACCCACAACATCACTTCAGCAATGCACTATTGGTCATGGCAGTAGAGCCTGTCCAGGTTCAAGGGAAGGTGACATGGATCCCGCCTCTTCCTGGACGTCACTGATAAGGAGAGCATGTGGGATGGGATATACAGGTGTAGCCAGCTTTAGAAAGTACAGCCTTCCATAAAGCTTGGCTTTGAACTTCTTATCTTTCTATTCTTCCACCTTCCTCTTGTTTCTACACGACAGGAGCCCAGAAGAGGGTATCTGACAACTGAAGAGGTTAAGGAAGAAGAAGAAACTGAGCGGGAAAACCCAAAATCCTCTGTGCTGAGCACACAGACAGGAAAGCCTAGAGAGGAAAGCCTTTTTCCTGTGGATTGGTGGTAGGTGTTGAATTAAAATGAGTCACTGTCAAACAAGTTTAGACAACACTGGTTTAAACAAAGTACACGTTTTCTTTATTTCCTCTCTTCTTAGGAATGTTAATTTGTATATGTGCATGCTCCAGAGGGCGACAGAGTAGAGATGCTTCCCCATCTCGCTTGACTGGGGAACCCTTTTTGCATGAAACCCTTGAACAGCTCATGGGACCATTTAGGAAATGCCATTTAGCCAATTTGTCCTAAGAGCGATTATAGTAGACCCACAAAGCAAAATATTTCACGGGTTTATGAGGAGATGGAAATTTTCTTCTTTTCCAAACTGACGCTGTGAAAGGAGTGTAATGTCTGCTTTTCAACTCTGTTTGGCAGAATGTCGTATCTTGGGGTACCTGAGTGAAATAGCTGAGCTGAGTGTGTTGTTTCCAGCACCCCAGGATTCAAAGCCAACTTCAAGGCATTACCCCGAAGTCACATTACAGGTGACTTAGGATGTGATCGGCAGCAGGAAGCCAAGGCAGTGAGTAAAGAACCAGCATGTGCGGCTGACTGAGCTCCCTTTACTCTACTCATTGACCAAGCTCATAACCTGAGGGTGAAGAAATGAGGCGAAAGGGAATGTCCCCCAAGACCGCAGAAATGCACGTCAGGATGGTAAGTTAGAAATCTAGACCAACCTCAGGATGCCAAGATTCCACTTAGAGAAAAGGGAAATACAGATGTGGAAAGTAATGAGAAACACAGATATTCCATGAGAGTTCAGAACCTGGAAATTAGCAAGGCCAAGAAAATATCTTGAGGAACATGACAGAGGGCGAATTTTATAGGAGTTTGCAACATGATATTTGGGTGGAAAGGGTCTTGGTTTGCTTTCTGTAGCAGGAAGAAAACCTCCATTTCACACACGGCAGAGGGAACATTTACTCTTTGGGGAGGCTCACCTGGAATACCGCCTTTGTGTTTGGGGTCGTGTCACAGAAGGGGGTAGAGCCAGTGGAATGCCTTTGGATACACTGATTAAATAAATCAAATCCATTTGGCCTTTCGGGTATCTTAACTCCCAATGACTGCCTTAGGAGACATTCAGGAAGACTACTAAAAATTATGAAAGAATCCAGGGGAAATGTTCCTGCCCACAAGGATATGAAGATTGGAACAGCCAAGGAAGGAAGGAGATTATTGCTCTTGGAGAGTGGAATTTAAATAGCAACCAGAGAAGACACTCAGTCCTCAAGATGCATTAAATTTTATATGAGGCTGTGGTGGCTTGGAGTTATGTACCCCAGAAAAACATGTTTTTAATCATATACCATTCCTGTGGGTGTGACCCCATTGTAAATAGGACCTCTTGATGAGGTTTCTTCTGTTAAGGCGTGGCCCAACGGAATCAGGATGGGTCTTAATCCTATCAGTGGATGGAACAAAGAGAGAAGTCAGGGAAGCAGCCAGAAGCTGCTCAATGGGACCCAGAAGACAAAAGAGAAGAGACTGCCATATGTATTGCCATGTGATGGAAAAGCCAAGGTACCCCAAAGATAAAGACCTCAATAAACTCTTGAGCCAATTATGTCATTGTTTAAACCAACCCATTATATGGGTTTTTTTTTTTTTTTTGTTTTAGCGACTAGTAAACTAAAACAGAGGCCTCTTGTGAGCTCCTTGGACACATCCTGCCTCTACACACTTCAGATTAGCTTCTGTATTAGAGTGTTTGATGATCTTTCAAAAACCATGACTCCTCCCTGACATTGGCAAGGAAGTTTGGAAAAGATGAGATGCCATATGTTATTTAAGGCCTAAACGAATGTTAAGTGGTGTTCTTTCTCTCAGTTGGATAAGAAAAAATGTACTCAAAGAACAGAATGTATTGAATGAAAGCTATTTACACTTAGGCAAGAATACTGTTTTGGAGTTGGACAAATCTTCTTTGCAATCAGGATCTCAATCCACATGTATAATTTCTAGCATCACTTAGAAAACCTACCCAGACACTGAAATAATAAGATTGTTCGCCTTTACCCTCTCTGGAGCAACTCCAAATGACTTATTTTCAACAACCTAGTTCCATACTGCTGCGACTGTTATCTCTTTTCTGAGTTCCTACTTCCTGCTTGCTTGGTGTTTTTTTTTTTTTCCCTTCTTTTTTTTCCTTTGGCCTCAATTTGTACTCCTCATCCCCTTCTTTCTTCAGTTCTTTCCTTTGCTACAGGCTCTATCCTGCTTTTTTATTCTCCTTTTTTTGCCTCTTAGTTTCCGTTTTTCTCATCCATCCCCTTGGTTACAAACCACCCTTTATTCATAAGAAATTCCTCTTTGAAAGAACTTTCTAGCAATTGTCTTCCCATCCTCAAAGGATATTGTGTGTCAGTTTAAATTACTTTCCAAGCACAGGTATCTTCTCCTTGAATTATTTGGGGTTCAGCCCAAATTTGGAAGGAGGAAATTGATGCTTATTCATTCATTTTTTAAAAAATAATTGAGCATAAACTAGGGGCTAGGAAGGAACATAAAGATTTTCCTAGTTTGTTCAAAGAGCTTGTCAGCTGGCAGAATTCATTAAACTGAAATGAGAATATCATTATAAGATAAGTGTAGAGGACATTCAGGTGAGGTAGAGATCACAGCTATGGGAGAGCAGAGTCATAAATATTATTACTCCCACCGGAGTGTCAGGGGAGGTAAACCTTTTAGCACAGAGAGGGTTTGGATATCCAGGGGGTAGAAAGAGGAAGAGAATGTGGCATTTGAGACAAAGGATTCATCACAATAGAGGACCTGTTAAGAGAATGCTGGACAGTAGGGGAAAGTAAGGAATGGTTGAGGATGGAGGACTGTGAGTATGACAAGAGGCAGTGTCCGTGGAGGTTAACCACCATGCTTTGGAATTGGGCAGAGCTGAGTGTGAATCCAGGCTTTCCCATGCACTGGCTTTGTTTACTATCAATGAATGTTAATGTTGCGAGAATGAATCTTTCCAAGTTTGAAGTAAGGTGATGACTGGAAACTCCTTTGCATAGAGTCTGGTACATGCACTCTACCACTACCTCTACCACGTGATGGCTGCTATTAGAATTATTATCCCAGTCAGGCAGTAAGTGAAGCCCTTAGAAGAGTGCCCCGCATACGAGATGTGTTCAAATGATGTTGAAACATTTTGTTCCAAATATAACCCAATTGTATGCCACTGTCATTCCATCAAATGGCCCAGGGACAGATGACGAGAGTTCACTATGTATTTCTGTACTCTCTCTTTATCCTCCGGCTCCATGTTAAGCAGTTTTTGACCATTACCTGTTTGTGGAAGACAAGTAGATGCGAAGCTGCCCCCCGTCCTCTTGGAGCCCAGACTCTGGATGAGGCAATGAGATGCATGTGTGTGAAGAGCGTTTAATAACATGGGCACAACTGTCATAAGGGACATATGAGTGACCGTGCAATCATTTCTAAAGAAAGAGAAATGGTAAGGAGTGGAGGGGTGTTGTGTTTTAAATCATCTCCAGCATATGCAATTAAAAACTAAGTTGGGAGGCATGCAGAAAGAGAACGGGTTGGGAGGCAAGTACTGTGCTTTCCCATGAAGAATGTCGTGTGTGAAAGCTCTGTTCTCAGCCCTCTGTTGGAACTCAGGGCTTCACTTAAGCGCTTGGGCTGGTAGTAGCTCAGGAGCGTTCTGGATATCTGAAGACTGCATTTTGCTTTTGCCATGTGGACATTCAGAGCCATGTCTGTGGTTAATATCCATGCTGGTTTAGATCCTATTCAGGTTATTTTCTATACTCGTGTCTGATATCTGCAAAGTGTCTTGAATTCATTTCTAGAAAGTGTATAGTGAAAAAATAAGACTATAAGATAGTCCCTTATCTTCTCCATGTGTATTTATTCCTGTCTCTAATGCTTTAAGATTACATGAATGAAGGCAGGATTGTCCTTGGGTGCAGAATAGCTGTATTCAGTCAGTTTTGAAAAGGAGTGGAAGCCCATAAATAACGACTTAAAACCATAGAGTGAAGTCAATATATTAGAGGGTCTCAATTGGAGACACTCCCTGTATGCAAGAAATTCTCAAAATCAGACAACAAGGTATTTATTCAGTTCTCAGTATGGTTAGGGAAAATTATATACATGGTTGCATATGAACACCAAATTTATCAAAAATACATTTCAACTGGAGAAAATTTCTTTAGATAATTGACAATTTTTAAGACTTTATTAAGCATACCAAATTTATATTCTTAGAGAAAAAAATATTCTTAGAGAAAAAAATAAAGGAATGCATGTTAATTCCTCACCTGAAAACAAATGGAAAAACAAATACCCCTAAAGGGTGCTCCAGCCTTCTTCTGTTATCTATGGTTTGTTATAACAAAAGGGAGAATATTATTTTTCTTGTTGAATATTTTCCTGCTAGGATCAGGGAGGGAAATGAGAAGTAAGGACTGTGGAGAGGAGAAACTTACCTAATGTTTTAGGAACAGTAATAATGGATATTAGTTTTTAAGTGATAACTAGGGGCTGCAGAGCCACTAAGTGATAGAGCTGCCTGTTGTTCTGACAACCTACTACAGATTCTCAAAGAAGCACATTTTTGGTCTTTTATCAATTTCTTTTCAGTTACTTTTAGCCAGATTATCTACTGTCTTTGAATATAAGACCCCAAAAATCCAGACTATTAAAAAATAAGGAGGCATGAATGACAGATTATTAGAAAGCAGAGAAGATGATAGAGGTAATGCTTTGACATCTAATTCCAGTTTGAAGTTACTTATAAATGATTTGGATAATCATATTCTTAGCACAAAACCAAATTGATACTTGCTACAATTGCAACTGGAATTTCTAACTCAGCTGAGGAAACTTGCTTCTGAGCCATCAGTGTGGAATTTATTTCTCTAGAAATTGATTAATTTGACCATTACAGACAAGAATTTCAAGTGCTATTATGTTGATAAACATTTTATAGCTCCAAATACATCACTTCCATGGAACTAAATGGTGGTAAAACGTTTTGAGACAGAAAATGCTCTTTGATTACTTTGGGTAGAAGCCCTGACTCAAGGTTTTGGTAGACCAGGGAAAAGAATCATCTTTTTAACAGGAACATCACAGAGAAAAAACACAACTGTATCTGGATCGATGTTCAGGTTGAAAAGGAGAAGTGCTTTAGAAACTTTAACAGATGTTTACGTAGCTTTGTTTCTTAGAAATAAATGAAAACAATGGCTAATGGGTGCCAATGAAGGAGATGAGCAGCAGATAGTATTCAATTCTTATCAACTGTGGAATTTACCGTATGATTTTTTTCAGTAAAATTGTCTTTTGTTTAATCTAAAACTTATTTGCAAACTTATTTGGGCAACAAGCAGCTGGTTTCTAGAATTACGATGGGGGACAAAGGACCGGCGACTTGATTATGCTACATAGTGCTTCCTAGGCGGTAACTAATTCAATATGGAAGATATGTCATCCAAGATCAAAATGGTAGGTGGTCCTCATTTTATTTCCAATGACACTGCCTTTCTAAGATATATTCCAGTTAGGAATTATTTCCTTCCTGTGCTTGGACAAATGTCCAAAACCGACAATCCAGGGAAACAAGACCATGCCACTATTTTTGCAGGACTCCTATCCTTTGGCAAGCCCTCAAAAGTTTGCTCTCTCTCCCTCATGGATGGAGATTCTGTTAACAAAACATAAACCTTTGAACCAGGTGTGGAGAAGTGCTAGAGACAGCTGGGAAGAAATCCCTCTGCTTTCCAAACTAACCCTTGTTCCCAAGCAGTGCTGCTTTTGCCTATTTCCTGGGGCTAGTAAGGTCAAGAGCTCATGTGAATGTCTCTTTTCTACTAAGAAATCAGGGAGGTGTGGAGGGCAACCTTCTGTCACTCTTCTAGCAGGATGAGAACACACGGCCCCTGGTCACCAGCAGACCACACAGAGCCACAGGGCAGGGAAGCTGAGTGAAGTCACCATTTCCTGGAGACTCAAGGGGGAATTTCACCTAAAATTCCCTCGCTGGGCACACAGCACAAGCAATAAAAAGAGTCCTGGCTCTTTTTATTTTATCCCTTTGTTTACTTTTGATTAACATTTTACATTCTTTTGTTTATTTTAGATTGACAAAAAAAAAAAAAAAAAAAAAAGAAGAGCCATTCAGTTCCCACCCTGGAGTTAACTTTTCGGGGAAGTAGCAAGGGTTATTTTAGATTGGATTGATTTTTGTTCAGGAATTGGCAAACCAACACATCCCTAGGAAGTTTTCAGGACAGTATAATAGCTTCCAAGATAAAAATTAGCCTTCCCATCCTGTGGCTAAGTGAACCTGAGGCTGAGGAGATGTTACTCATGTCTCAACACTTCCATGCAAAATAGACCGTACCTGGCCTTCACCTTGGAAGACTTCTCACACCACTGGACAGGCTTCCCTCTTCCCTCTTGCCCTTGTCCAATCCCAGTTGCCACATGATACATTTTTGGCCATGCCACTTCCCTCCTTAAGCTTCCTACTTCCATACAACCCAATGGTCCCATCTCAGCCCTGCCCTTGACCTTCAAGGTCATGTGACCCAGCCCTTGCCTACATCTCCAAATGTGTGTCACACCCTGTCCTTTCAGTTCATTCCCACCTGGAAATCCCTCCGCTTTCCAAACTAACCCTTGTTCCCAAGGGCTTGTAGTTATTTCCTGTAGGAATATTCTTTCCCTGATCTTTTAAAATCACAGCTCCAATGTTACCTCTTTGGAGATAAACCTTCTCATCCCATCCCTCCATTCTAAACCATCCTCAGCATCACATCACTTTCTTCTATTTCCTTTCTGGCATCTATTACTATCTACCATTTTATTATTCATTTACCCATTTACATGTTTATTGTCTCACTTGCCAAGTAGAACATAAACTCTAAGGTGGCAGGAACATTGTTTAAATGCTATATCCCCAGAACCTGAAATTCTTCCTGGCACAAAGTGGACACTCAATAAAAAGTTGTAGAATGAAGTAGTGGATGAATTGTTACTATTATATTATTAGCACACTCAAAGAGACCCATTTTAGCTCTACTTCTAATACCTTCTGCTTTCTTTGCGTGTATCGTCCTTCATCCCTACTATATCCACATGCCCTTCAGACCCATTCCCAAACCTTCAGGAGATCTTGCTCTGTCTTCCCAGAAACAGGATCAAGGGCTTCCTCTAGTCTTGGCCCAGGTTGGAGCACTTGCCACATGGTCTCTTCACAACTTTGCTGGAAGGCCTGGAAGGCTGGAATGGTTCTATTTCTCTTCGTAACTGAACTCTCCAGCTCAGGGCCTACCCCTTTGTGAGCTTAAATACCTTTTCGCTAAATAAATGAATGTGTAATCAGAATCATGGAATGTTTTCAAACATGGCAACTTTATTATCTTTCCACATGGTACATAAAATGCATGAGTATTCCATGGGAAAGGCATAAGTCATCACGGTTCTTTTTTTTACCTCCTGCTGACCCTGGTAATTGCACCCTTAGTCCTCCTGTGTATTGCCAGGCTGCAGCTGAGGACTTTGCTTGGACACTTCCTCTCCAAGAGGCAGGGGTGCTGAAACCACCACCTTGGAGTTGGCAAGACCCAAGTTCAACTGCCCAGCATCACACAGCTGGGAAGTGCTCAAGGTAGGCTGCTGAAAGGAGATGCCATAAAATGGGTTGGCTTTTAACAATAGGAATTTATTGGCTTACAGTTTTGAGGCTGAGAAAAATGTCCAAATCAAGCCATCACAAAGGCAACATTTTCTTCCCAAAGCCCTGCTGCCGGTGATCCTTGGGCCCTCTGCCACATAGCAAGGCACATGGCCTGCTGGCCTCTCTCTTTGTCTCTTCTGGGTTTTGTTGTCTGTATCCATCCCATTTATAAAGGACTCCAGGTGGAGGCTTAAGTCCCATTCTGGAAGGTGGGTTGCACCTTAACTAAAGTAACCTCATCAAGAGACCCTACATACATTAGGTCCACACCCACAGGAATAAAGTAACTTTAGGAATATGCTTTCCTGGGGTACAAACAATTTCAAGCCACCACGCAGGATTTGAACCCAGGCAGTGCTTTTAAACACAGGTCTATACCACAACTCACAGGAAGTTCTGTATAAATGTCACCAGTCTCTTCTGCCCTTGCAGCCTCAGAAGGGCTGTCAAATATATATTTTAAATCTGATTAAGCTACTCCTCTTTTTCCAAACCTCTCTTACCTCATGAAGGCCTAACAAATAAATTCTCATCTCCCTACTGTAGCAATCACTGCCTGCCACCCCGAGCCTCGGTTTCCATCTTCAGCACAATTTTTTCCACTGCTCCTCATCATCAGCACAGAACTCCATCTGGACTCCAAACAAACTTTGACTCTTCCTCTCTCAGCTTATTCATCTTCCCCTCTAGATGCTACTCTGTTTCCAGCACCAGCTCATGTATTCTTTATCACCTCCTTTGAGGAAATGGTCAAGGCTCCCTTGATTTGCCTGCTGCATTTGACATTTACTTCTCACTACTGTGAAGTGTACATGTGGTTTCTCTCTCCCTTTCTCTCTCTCATAGGACCAGAAATTGTCTAAGATAAGGGTCTGTTTCTTTGTGTCTGTCCCAATGCCTAGGACATGCTCTGGTATATGCTATATTTGTAGAAACAAAAACAAAACAAAAACAAAAACAAAACACCTACTAAAAAGAAAAGAATGCACCACCAGAATGGCTAAAATGTAAAGATGAAATACACCATGTCTGCAGGCTCTTTGGAAAATTGTTTGGCCAAATCTCCTGAAGCTGAATACACCGTATGACTCAGCAATTTGACTCCTGAGTACATTCACAACAGAAATGGATATTTATGATCATCACCACTTTTTCAAGAAGATTTATAGGAACACTATTTGTAATAGCCAAAGACTGGAAATCACCCAATTCTCATTAATAGCCAAATATATAAGTAAATGGTGGAATATGTACAGAAAGGAATACTGTACAGCAATGAGAATGCACAACAACAAAGATGACTCTTACAAACATAACTTTGAATAAAACAAGCCAGATACAAAAGAGTGCCATTGCATGAATATCAATTGAAGGAAACTAAAGCATAATCTATGGAGTATAAGATAGTGATTTTGGTGGTGGATGAAGACTGTGGTTAGTAGTATAAATATAAGAATGTTCTTCTTTTACAAAGTTAAGAAGAATACACAGAAAAATTATAATTAATGTAACCTATGGATGAAAATTAATAGTAAAAATGCAATATTTTTGCAACAAGGTAAAGAAGATATTATATCATTTCTAAGGGATAACAATAGGGGGGCAAAATGGGGTATGGGATTTTTCCTTTTGGAGTAATGAAACTTTCTAATATTGACTGCAGTGATGACAGCACAATTTTGTGATGAAAATGAGAGCCAATGAGTGTACTTTGATTGGATTGTACAAGGCATGGGACAGTATAACACAGTGAATCTTGTGGTGGAAGATGGACTGTGGTTACCAAAACAAATATAAGAATGTTCTCTCATGAACTATAATAAATATGGAATACTAATACAGGGTGTTAATAATTAACTTGGTTGGAGGAAAAATACACCAAATATAAGATAGGGGCTATAGTTGGTAGTAATATTTTGATGATGCTCTTTCATAGTTTGTAACAAATGTTTCACAACAATGCAAGGTCTTGGTGGTGGTATGTTGTATGGGAGCCATGTATGTTTGTTTTGTAGGTTCACAACTTTCACTGTAACTTTTTATTTATGTATGTTCATATATGAATGATACATATCAATAAAACTTTTTAAAAGAAAAAAAAAGTGCCATTGTAGGATTCCATTGATAAGGAGTTCAGAAATTAGTGAAATGAATCTATGGAGCTAGAAGTCAGGATAGTAGTTACCTTGGGAGCGGGAACGCTGCCTGGAAGGGGGCACAAGGGGGCTTCTTGGTGCTGAAATCCTCTGAAATCTAGCCTGGGAGCTAGTTCCACAACTGAGCTGTTTTGTGAAAATGCAGCAGACTGTGAGTCCTTTTCTGCACGTATTTTATACTTCAATTAAAAGTAGAGCTGGTGAGTTAAAGAGGACGGGAGAGAGGGAAAGGGAAGTACAGAGGCAGGAAGGAGGGAGGGTAAGAGAGAAGAGATACTGGATGAATAAATGAAGAGTAGACTTTAAAATGTTCTGTATTGAGGTGAAATCCCAAGTTCCACACTTTATTTCAACTTGTTATTCAGAGCCACAAGAACTTTACCGGAGTTAGCACGAAATCCTATTCAGTTGGCTGGGAAGTTTACCGATCCTTGTTTTATAGCCATGTCGAATTTCAAATCGTGATAATGCCCAAGCTGGTACCTCTATCTAGGCTGTGTCCTCCTAAGCATCCACATGGCTACCAGGGAATAAACGAGGCACCCTTGTGCAATTCTAGCTCATTCCGCTTAAAAGAATACTTTAATTTAGCTTGCGAGGGGATGCCTGATTGTCAGTTGTGCTTGAAGGAAGGGGGCGTGGTTTGGCGTAGACCTTTATTCCTTTGTGGACAATGGAAATGATCGGGACACGCACCTCCTTTTAATTTGCAGTGAGTGGATTCTATTCACAAGCCAGTGATTCAGTTTGACAAAACTTGCCTTGCAAATGCCACATGCAGACTACTGCTTTAGTAAGTCACAAGGTCCTATTTCTTCCGTATGTCACAGAAGTGGGATTTGATCTGTGTTTGTTGGCTGGGGTAGATGTGTGAAGATCAAGCCCAGGCTTTGTCGAGCAGACGGTAGGCCTCTGCGAAGGAAAATGACATTTCCTCCTTTTCCTAAGGCAAGTAAGTCAGGACATTAGGAGTTATGGCAGTGTTGAATTTCAGATCAGGTAAACAGACAAAGAGCCCTGCAGTGAAATGGATTGTTTCATTTTTAACGCTTTGGCAGCTCCTTGAAAGCAGAGCATAAGACTCTGTGTTTGCTGCCCCTTGATGTTGACACTGGATGTGAAGGAGCACTGTGCATTTGGCTTGAGAGTTATGTTGTGTGTGTTAATAAATTAGGATCGAGCTGAGGACAAAGTACCACTAAGAGAATCACAGGTCGTAAGGTGGCAAGTAAAGATATTTGAACATCATCCCCTAGCTGCTAACCTTTTCTAGAAAGGTACACACCTTTACTTTTATAGATAGTGTAAAGCAATTGTGCCTGTAATATATGCTTGTAAGATTTATAATTGTCTTTGGTGTGTGTGTAAGCATATGTGTTCATATATAAAGTCAATTGTCAAAGCCTCATCTATGTGATGAAAACCTATTAACTGATGTTTTATTGGTGGAATGCGAAATGATTGATCTGACTCTTTTTCTTCCTGCATTGACTAAAATTTTCCCCTTTAGGTATCCAGAATTATTTGGATTCCGTGTAGATATAAAACTAATCTCTTCTGTTTTGTGCTTCAATACCTCTTCAAGTCAAAATATCCCTAAAAATGACTGCCCTTGGTTATTATAAGTTATTTAAATATTATGGGGAGAAATTTAAGATTCTTTCCCATATATTGATTTCAAAAGCAAGGGGGCAATACTGGAGAGGCTTGCAGGAGGAGTGAGTTGCAAGGAGAGAGAGAGCGGAAAGGGGCCATGGTTAAAGGAGTAAAAGAATGTTTTAGCAGGGCTCTTTAATCAGTTTCAGGGGGTCATGGACTCCTTTTAGAATCTTGAAAAGACTACAGATCTCGCATCTGAAAGAAACTCATTTTACAGAAATATAAAATGTTGACAGCTGTGTTAATCTGGATTTGCCCAGAACCAGACCCAAAGCAGCTACTTGAAGACAAGTAGTAGTCTAGTTAGGACATACAAGGAGCATGGGCAGTGAAGAGAGGGATGGGTGCAGGAGCGGAAAGAGGGCCAGTAAAGGGTGCATTTTTAAAAAGGCGTTTTTGACAAAAGTGACTGCAGCCATGGGGGAAACTCTGGAAGATGGTAGAAAACACACAGTATTACCCCAGCCAAAGGACCTCAACACCAGACAGTCATTGATTAGGCCTGACCCTGGTAGGATGTTAATTCAGTAGTGTGGGGGCAGAGTGGGTTCTGGAATACCATGGGCGGTCCCGTGACTAAGATGCAGGTTTTGGCCATGGGCAGTCATCTGGCATGCACAGGGCTGATGAGAAAAAATCAAGGGAATGTGGGTAGCT
This sequence comes from Tolypeutes matacus, assembly GCA_026826555.1. Lineage (NCBI taxonomy): Eukaryota > Metazoa > Chordata > Mammalia > Cingulata > Chlamyphoridae > Tolypeutes > Tolypeutes matacus. The sequence goes on from JAKSZT010054183.1 coordinate 281,849, forward strand.
AGAGTCTGCTATGAACGTACCCTCAGGGACCTCGCAAGTCCCTGAAAGGCCACCTGGACCCATTTTTTAAAGGATTATGACTGTGGGGAATGGGACCAACTTGGAGGTGATTTTGCCAACTCATACCTTTGAGAAGGGCTGAGTTACATGCCCAATAGTATTTTTAACTTGTAAAATGATCCTAGAAGGAAGGGGCTCGGCAAGTCAGTGCACACCTTCGGAAAGATCCTCAGAAGACCCAGGGACTCTTTTAAAAGCATCTGACTCACTGTGTCTCCCAGGTGGGTCATGTGACCTTTTTTTTTTACGAGAGTCTCCTCTAAGGAATGGTTTAATAATGGCCTTTATCGTTCTGGGAAAGAAGGAAGCTATGAGGCCAGTGACACTCTTCCTCTCTGTCATCTCCTTTACCCTGAGCTGCAAAGTGAGTCAACAGAGACATCCCTACTTCAGCGTTTAGGAAACGGAGTTTTGGAGCATCAAGTTGATGTACCAAGGATTATCCGGTGAGTCACTGTCAGAGTTGGAATTAGAAATGAGAACATCTGAATTCCAAGGCATTCTTCACCTCCACAGGCCTCCCCATATCCTCCTAGAGATGGTCTGGTCCTCCCAGGAGCCAGAGAGAGTTATTCACAACCTGAGGACAGAGTCATCAGGCAGGGGAGTTACCTCTTTCCAACTGTCCTCCATGACAAAGCTCTGGCAGATGGTTAAAATTCATGAGTTATTCCCGTGTTCACTGGACTGGGGCCTGAGGTACCTGATCTGTTGACATGTCACTGCCCATAAAGCTTTTTGGCATTAACAGGCAGACTAAGACACCCTGGTGAGGGCTCCTGAAATGTGAAGGTGAATGAAGAAATGGCAGACAAAATTGGAAAAGTTTAGCAGCTTCTTCTAGTATTAAACGTACACTTACCGTATGGCCCAGCGCTATCACTCCTGGGTATTTACCCAAAAGAAATGAAAACTTGAGTTCCCTCAAGAACAACTGTTTATAGTGGCCTTACAATCACTAAAAATTAGAAGCAATCAAAACATCCTTCATTGGGTGAATGAATAGCTTGTGTACCAATAACAAACTGTAATCCAGCCACACAATGGGATATTGCTCGTAATTTAAAAAAGTGTGAAGTATCGATACATACAATGTGGTTCAATCTCCAATACATTATGCTATGTGAAAGAAGCCAGATGCAAAAGGCTACAGGTGTATGATATTCTAGAAAAAGCAAGCTATAGGGACAGAAACTAGATCAGTGACTGCCAGGGCCTGGGGACTAGAGGATAAGCCAACTTCGACTTACGATGGAACTATGATGTATCTTGACATTGGTGAGGACCACATGACTCTATGCATTTGTCAAAATTCATATAACTGAACACTAAAAAGGGTGAGTGAATTTTACCTCAATCAATCTGAACTCTCCATGTTCCCTCCAAAAAAGAAAAAAAGTAAAAATAGAAGATACAAGCTAAGACACCAAGGAGTCAGTGACATGGGGAAAGTAATTGGAGAGGAAAGGTGTGAGAAGAGCCAGGAAGTGCCCTGACAAAAACGTAGTAGCAAATGGTGTCTCTTTGAGAGGAAAAACTGTGCATGGCAGGAGCCCAGGAAACCTGGGCTTGGCCAATTCTGTCAATTATTATACTATATCTTTTTATATTTTCTCAAAAGCCAAGACTCACTCTCTCTCTCTCTCTCTCTCTCTCCCTCTCTCCCACACACACATACCTCGCTTTCTCTTTCTATCTTTCTCTCTCTCTCTCACACACACACTCCCTCACACACACAGAATAACCAGCTTTGCAAAGTGCAAACATTTCCATTGCTGCCAAAGGTCAGGCTGAGGATGAAGCTCGAAACCTCGAATTTGCCCAGCTGTCATCTCCCAGTCTTAGTCAACACTGCTGATGTCCAGTTGTATCCTGAACATACCTACAAATACATCTGCTTGGAAAATACTGGCACATAAATTTAGAGAGGTTTAAAGTGGGAATGAATACCTCAACTTACGCGGTGGAAAAAGCCTGTGCCCTGCTCCTTGTGGGCAGCCCAACCTGTTTGAACTGCTAAAAACATTCAGGGCAAAACAAGGAGAGCTGAAAAAAATAAGCTTTTAAGAAAACACTTCTCTCAATATCCCTAAGTTTAATGGCTCAATATTTAGCATGCGTTTCATAACTACAGCTTTTTTTGGGTGGAGGTAGGTAGGGGAAATGGGAATATAGTAAACGGTTTTCAAAACACTTGCTATTTGTAAGACTTCTTTTTTTACATACCATAATGTACACAGCCAGCTCAAGCATGGGGTCAGATTGTTTCCTTGCAGTGGAATTGAACACTAATGAGGAAAACTGTGAAACTGGGTTAGGCTACCATGGAAAATATGGAAAGCCCTGGAAAAAGTCAGTGCAGTGTTTAACAATGGTTCCAGAGTTACTGGAGGGACTTTTCCCTTCCTCTCTATCCTCCAAGCCCCTACCAGGATCCCAGGGCTGGGAATTGCACAAGGAATTATCCTTGGGTCCTGCCCCCAAGAAACTTGTAATCTGATGGGACAGATAGACTGTTCAATAGACCGATAAACCAATGATACCAGAGCTACCAATGAGGGGTGGAGAAGCCAGAAGCAGACTATCCCTGTTTTTCTTTGACTCCATTATTCAATAGCTGTGTGGCTTTGGGTATGCTACTTAACCTCTCTGAGCCCCATGGTTTTCATCTGACATAATAAATAGCATAATAAATTTCTCAAAAGTGAGAAATCCATGCAAAGCACTTTGAACAGGGCCTGGCACTTAGTAAGTGGCCATAAGTGTTAGCCAGGACTATGATTTCCTGGGAAGGGAGGGGGCTGGGGACAGACTGCAAAGCAGCAGGGGTGTTAAAGCTGAGTCTTCAAGGAAAAGTAAGCATGGGCCAGGTGAACACAAAGTGCCTGCTTTGGGGCTGGGAGAAAGTTTCAAGCAAGGAGGGTATGAAAAAGGGTTACAAGTGGGAAAGAGTCTGATATGTTCACGTCAGGACCAGATTAAGAGCTTTGAGGGACCTGAGGAATGATGGGACAATGGTGCGAAGCCCCTCCCAAACGGAATGTAATATTGCTTAATGTTAAACCATAAAATAAACAGGAGAACTCTCAAATGACCTTTGATGACTCCATGGATGTTTTATTTTGAAATGTTAATCATCAAATTTCTTTAGAAGATTGTTGTGTTTGCAAGTACCTAAGCCTGCTGAATCTCCCTGTAGAGTAATCCAGAGATCTGGGAGTTAGCTGTGGGTAGCGTGGTCAGGGAGGAGGGGCATGGAGATAGAGTGTGTGCAGGGGCCCGGTTATGAAGGTTTGGCCACCGGGGCCTGCTGTGGACTTGAGCATGGAGGATTCAGTGAAAAGTTTCAAGCTGGTGGATCCACTCGTAAAGATGACTGTGATGATGTTGTGGAGAACGAATCCCAGTGGCAGTTCCCTGTGGGAACGGGAGCATGGGTGGGAGATCAGAACTGACTACCAGATCAAAAATCATGAGATAATGAAGGTTCAGTGGTGCGAACGGAGAGGGAGATCCAATGAGGAGACAGAAGGAGAAGAATCCTAAGACAGGAATGGGGAGGAGGCTGCTGAGGTATCACCTCCCTCCTCAGCCATCTTCCCTCCCTCTGCTCACGTGGCTGTCAGGCTTAATTTCACCTGTGCCACCAGTACACCTTGCTGGATGTGCACCGATAGTCTAAAAGGCTCTTTTACACTTACATCAACCCATAAAGGACTTCCCTGATTTAAAACCAGAAGCTAATCTTCTTTGTAGTCCTTCTGAGGTCCAAAGAGTGGTGGCAGGTGAGGGTGGGTACCTTCACATTCTTTTATGCACACAGTAGTTTGGGCATCTCCAAACCAGCCTTCCGTTCTCATACCCTTTGGGTCAGAATGTTGCAATTCGAGCTTAGTTTGGTGCCAAACCTCTCTGCTTGTTTTTGGTATCTGGAATTCCTACTTTGGTTTTTTTATTAATAATATTGGTAAACATAGTTATTATGTTTACCAAGTCATACCCCCCACACACACACACTCTTACAAATAAGCATGAACCCAGACTCAACAGAGTGGCCTTCTAAAGATTCCTAGCTCTAGACAGGAGCTGCCAGCAACCCACGTGTGTGTGAGTAGGTGGGATTTTTTGTTGGTGCTGTCACTAGTCCTTTTTGCCAGGGAACAGTGCATGGTACTGTTAGATCAGGTTTAATGATTCAGCAATTGGACATCCTCAGATTTTTCATAGAACTATGATTTACTCAGAGAATATTTTTCAGGAGCCAGAAAAATATTTTGTTACCCTCAGAACTTGATCCAACAGTTATTTCAGATACCAGGCGGTCTTTTATATCCTGTGACAACTCTGAAATTCAGGTAGCTTTTATTATCTGCACTTTCCTTTTCCCTATGCGAATTTTTGCATTAATAGCTTGCCTTCTCATTTTCATCATTATTGATGTATATTCATTTAGTATCTACTATTTATATAACATCACCTAAGTATTCTTTGTGTGTTCAATTTAGAAAACTATTTTTTCAATTCAGCAAAACAGAGAGACTATTATAATAAACACCCATATGGTAAGAAACCAGAATTAACAAATGCCAACATTTTATTACCTTTCCTTAAGATAAATCATATATATAATTACAGGAAATAAAATATTGCTGGTAAAGTTATGCTCCTTTCAACAGTTGTAGACTTACACTACTTTTTCATTTCTCCTTGTTCCCAGCATTGGTGCTTTGGCACATGGTAGGTGCTTAATAAACGCTCACATGCTTTGTCTGACTCTTGAATGGCCAGGATGGACTGCTAGGCCCGTTTTTCTGTACTCACTTTACACACCTTTGTGGAGAGAACCTGTCACTTAAGTGACTTTCAGAAACACCTATAAGTCATGGATAGCTAGGTGGTCTTTCAGGCAAGTTCATCAGTCATTTTAGGCCTCAAGTCCTTCAGCTGTAAAATGGGAATAAGCACTGTGCTGACCACACAAGCTTAACTGAGTTAACACATGTGCTTGATGCATAGTAAGTGCTAAATAAATGTTAGCTAGTGTCTCTCCTCTTTCGTTTTCAAGGAACACGCTTCTTCACAGGTTCACAGTCCAGTGCAGAAGCAAACAGAAATCTTTACAACCTAATGAAAAGCTGTGATAGAAGTTAGTGCAAAGAAATATAGATAAGAGAGTGAAGAGGGAGGCGAGGAAGGCTTCGCAGTGGGGAGGTGAACTTTGAGCCATTTCCTGAAAAAGAGATCTCACCGCATGCAGAGGTAATAGCGTGTGCAAAAGACAACTGCCCAGGAAGGGGCTGATGAAGATGTGTCTGCAGGGTTGGCTATGAGGTGGTGGGGGCCATGGAGATGTGGTGAGGGATAGGCTGGGGACACGCAGAGGTCCATGCAAACTATAGTAGACCAAGGAGTGTAAATCCCCACATTTATGGATATTTGAGACTGCAACGTTGAAAAGACTTGTAGGCAGTGTCCCTCTACCTCCACATCTGTACTCCTTCAACACTGGAAAGACCCCGCAAACACAGTCAGGCTGCTACGATAGGAGCTGCTGTGACGCCACTAACACGGGCATCCAGGGCCAGCTGGGCATCAGCTGGGGCTTTGGGGTAGCCCAAGCTCAAATGACCCTATTGAAGTCTAGACCATGCAATGCTGCTTGTCACAAGCCCACCCCCAGCCGGGCTTAGTGAGAAGGCACGCAGTCTCCGGAGTCAGAGACCTCTAGCTGCAAGCCCGGCTCGACTCTGCTGCTTTCGTCTCCATCTGGTCCCAGACCATCCTCTGTTAGGTCATGCCTGGCTGCTGCTCAGCAGGCTGACCCTTAACGACTCCACTCTCAGTTCCCTTGTCCTCCAGCTTTGGTTGGGTTTATTGCAGTGGGAGACAGGGTGTGGAGATGGAGGAGGGGGAGAGAGGACAGCTATTCCTCTTGCTTCCTTTTGGCTTCTCTCTGGTTCTGGCCATGGCTGTGCCCCTCAGTGGCCCAGGGCTGGGAGTTGCCTCTTCCATGGCTCCTGCCTTCCCCAGGCTTGAGTGACATCCATCTCCTCCCTATGTCCCCTTCAGTTCCCTGGTGGTGCCTGGCCATCCCCTCTTGGCTCCTTTAGCTCTGCCCTCACCTCCAGAAAGAATCCTACCATGAGATTCTTCCTGGTTCAACTCTTTTGAAAGAGTCAACTGTTTCCTGCTGGGACCTTGGCTAAGCCAGCTACTCACTAGTTGCACGTGACCTTGCCCAAGGGACTTGACCTCTTACAGCCTCAGCTTCCTCATGTGTGGAATCAGAATAATGATGCTCTCTTCCTCATAAGGCGGTTAGGAGGAAACAAGGAGATACTATGGTTTGACATAATATATTAAAGCCCTTAGCATGCTGCCTGATGCAGAGAAGGCAATCAAAGTCTAGCTACTCTTGCCATGGCTCCCATGACTAAAATTGCTATCATGAGCATTCAACAGAATTGAGGGAAAGTGCTTTGGACATTGCCATTCTGAGGAAACTGAGGCCTGAAATGCTTGCCCAAACTCATGCAGCTAATTAGTGGCAGAGCTAAGGGTAGCCTGTGTCTACAATGAAAGGAGGCCAGCTGTGTTTACATCAATTCTATTTAACTTCTTTAATTAAGGTGTTGACCCTCCAATGACGTTGCCCATTTGGCTTAGAAATGAGTTACATAAGCCCCTCTCCCTCTGCTAATGTTTTATTTGCTCTCCTCCGAAAAGTGCATCATGCTCTCCCAAAATAAGCAAGAATTCTAGAGAATACCCCTGTTTCATCGCTCCCGCTCCCTGCTGCTGACTCATTCACTCCGGGCCTTGGTGCTTGCTCGCTCACATCCATCACCTCCCTGAGACAAGGGCCCCTGTCCAGCCTCACAGGCTCCTGCTGAGGCTCAGGAGCGCTGCCCTGGGCTGGAGGCCTGGCCACGCCTTCCCTTTGCCGGGCTAATATTCTAATGATCACATCTAGCTGCTGCCCATGGGGTTTTAGAGCCCACCTCAGGCAATCCTGATGGAGACAGAAGCCAGGCATTTTAACCATGGCGTTTTGAAACAACTGATATCACTTGCTTGAGCACCCTTTTACCAGGTACTCGGGTCTTTCTGCATCTTAAACAAGTACAAAAATTGCCGTACATTTCAGGCGCCTGAGACCCGCTTTCCCGGCATGTAGCTAACTCCGTTCCTGAACTCATATAGTGAAGGTGTAATAATCTGTTCTCCTCACCCCCCCACCCCCACCCCCAAGAGAAGAGTGACAAACTTTAAATTTCCTTTTCTCTATTACTGACAAAATGTGCATTCCGCCAAGTGTGTGTCTACCCGTGCAGAGCTGACATGCCTGGTCTCATTGCACAGAAAGCCTGTGTTTGAAGACGCCCAGGTAAGGGGTTGGTACAGGCAAAAGTCTTGGTCCAACTATTTGTTTCACTGCAGTGACGGAGCAGCTCACGTAAAGCAGGCAGCCTGGCAGCCCGGGGAGGCAAGGCTGCTCTGGAAGATTCTCCCGCCTCCTTCCTGGGAGGCTGGGCCTCCGGGGCCACCCCAAAGGAACTGTTCGGGGCTCGGGCAAAAGTTTCTCTGGAAGATCGATGATCACTCCTTATCATTTCCAGCAGAGTCTGACGCCCTTCACAGGAGAGCTGTTTAACCCAGCAACAAGCAGTTTTCTCCTTATCATGCTTGAATATTGGAAAGAGAGAGTTAAGAACAGAGCTTTCTCTTGTTTCTTTTCTTATTTGAAAACTGTGATCATTTAAAAGAAAACAATCCCCCCCCCCAAGAAAAAGGTGGGGACAGCATTTCCTGAAGCACCTCAAGGGCAGAGATGAAGAAAAAGCTAAAAATTAATGAAGAAATATTGAGACAACCAGCACAAACATTTCAAGAAACGGAGGAAGGAAACTACTGCGTGTCACAGGCACTTTGCGTCACGCCTTTCCGCATGCTTTAGAACAGCTCCTTGAGGTCCGTTGGCACCATACAGCCATGTGCATTTGTGTAGGTTGTTCACTGCACAAGGGGTACCATAAGCGCCAAGAGGCAGAAGGAGAGGCCTCTTCTAATTAGCACAGAGGCTCCAAGAACAAGCCCTGGGCAAGAGTTTGGATGTACTTGTAGTTGATTTGGGAGGCGATATCCAGGAAGCCTGGTGGGGATGTGAGGTGGAGAGGGAAGAGAGAAGAGTCGAGGAGGAAGGACAAGTTGGCGAGTGCTCATCCTGTGGGCGACTGAGGCTTCATCCTGCCGTGGACCTTCTGTGAGTCCACAGACCACGCCTCAGGACTGCCTAACGGGTGGTGAGAAACCTGCAGGATTTCTTCACCACCTCCCATCCCTCTGGAATTGAGGGCTGTGCCTGGGGTCTTTGCACCTTGTCACACTCCTGTGACCAGAGACCAACCTTCCCCCCAACTGAGGTCATCTGTGTGTCTGGGAGCTGCCCTCAGGTGATGCCCCGAGGGCCGCGGGGAGGGGCAGGCCTGATAGCGTCTGCCAGAATTGAATGCTCGTGGCACGTTTGCATTTGCTCAGCATGTCTCAACTGTCCCCCTACAGATCCCTGCAAAATGACAATTGTTCTACCTTTTGGAAGGGGAGTCCACGGAAAAAGATTAATTACGGAAGACTGTGCACCTGACGACATTTCGACCACAGGTCATGATTTTATATCGTTTACACGAACTCTTGGTAATGAAAAAGCCAATTTTAGAATATGAACAGACTGAATTTCTGCTGCGTGTGAATGCATTACCAGCACTTTCCATCTGCCCGGATCTGTTCAGTGTGAAATAGGTTGCCTCGGGGTTAAATGGAGTTGAGAACGTCAAGATCTCCGGGCGCTCCTTGTAGGTGCTTCCACGCTCTCTGTTTGTTTTATAGTATTAATGAGTCACAGCGTGGTGCACACTGATCATCCTAAAAATACCTCCAGAAGTGTTTGCACAGGTCTAACATGTGCCCCCAGTGTATGTGTGTGCTTCTATGTCTGGATCCTTCCCCTTTCACCCACCAGCACTGTGGGCCCCCCTGTCCAGTTCGTTGCAGGCCCTTGTCCTGCAGGGACCTAAGACCAGAGCCGGCTGCCCCTGGCAGGGTTCCCCAGCTCTGCCGCCACCAGTCCGAGGCATCAGAGGTGCTCCGTGCAGCCCCAGACCTGTTCCTTGGGCTGCCAGGTGTGCCTTGGAAGCTCTCGTGCTGTGGGGCTTCTTCGCTGCCTCATGGGCATCATGTCCTAAGCATTTTTGGTTCAAAGCAAGACTAGAAGAGAGGACAGAAATCAGTTCCGATTTCAGCAAGATGGGGTGCAAATACCTTTATCTGGGGAAGACAAAGAATTGTAAGTCTTTGAATGTCAGGGTCTTGTGGTTAATTAAGTCCAAGGCCCCATTTTACAGGTGGAAAAACTGAGACCAAGGGACTGAACTGGCTTGTTGACAGCCACAGCCGAGGGACCTCCTTCCGTTTCTCAGAGGCCCTGAGGACAGCAAAGCTGCCTGTGGGCTTGGGAAGGTCGTCAACGTGCTGGCTGCTTTCTGTGCCCTTTGCCCTTCTTTGCCCTGCTCTGTGCCCAGGAGCTGACCTCTGGGGACCACTTCCTTTGCCCTCTAGCTTCCAGTTGGTGCCAGAGCAAGGTCTGGATATTTTTTCTCCACATTCCTTGGGCCATGTTACGGTTTTGACAGCGGTTGTGCTCGGCAGCCAGTGGCCGGCACACGTCCTCTCTCCATGTGGGGTGGAAGCGGCTGCCTGCTGGAGCTGGCACCCGAGCGGTCCACTCCCTTTCTTAGCTCCTGCCGGCCTGGCCGTGCCTCTGCAGATAAGCCTTGTTCAAGTGTTCAGGTAAATCATTTGTGTGAGCCAGGGGCTTCCTACCTGGCCAGAAGGCTACATATAGCCAGTCTCTCTGGTCAGCTTCTTCCTTTGAGAAACGAAGGTCAAAACTGAGGGGCCAAATGAAGTCAAGTTTGCAAACATGCTGTTTAAGGTTGCTCTGTGAAAGATCTGGCCCGGCGGAAGGTGTTGTTTGAGCCAAGGACCATGCCAGGTTTGGGCCCCACCATAGCTCATGGCCTGACTGGTTTACATGTTGACTGAGCTCAGCGCCATCCCAGCCAGGCCTCCATCTCCATCACTGCGTTCAACCAGCTTGATACCTCCTGGCAGAGCCTGCCCATTTCCACTTTGAAGACACCGAGCTCGTGAACCGATTCCCTGCTCTGGATGAACGAGAGGGATGTGGCATGCATCCTGGCTATAGACCTCAGGCAGCAGCTGGCGCTCGCCTGCAAGGAGGCCCTGCCTCTCTGCCTCCACCTTTTACTTGAAAGCCGAGCCAGGGTGACTCACTTGTGGACTAATGTAGCAAAGAAGGGGAGTGAGTTCTCAGCAACTGGGGTACCCCAACCATGTTCTACCTGAAGCTCTGTGCACAGGAGCCAGGCCCAGCCTGGGGGAAGAGACCAGGTAGGGGAAGCCTGACCCTGAGGCTCTGCTCCCCAGCACCCCACCAGTGTCCACCTACAACATGCACCCCACTCTCCTCTGCTCCCACCACCCCATCTCCACACTGCAGGGCCTGGCCGCCAGGGGCTTCACCGAAGGTCACCCTCCATTCCTTGAATGCCCGTCTATGAAGTCAGTAAAATTCCACCAATGTCTACGGATACCACCACGTGCAGTGCTCTGAGATGCAGGGATGACAGAAAGGATCAGGGCCTGGCATTTTTTCCTCTGTGCCAACAAATGTCATTGTAATTATCTGTGAAATTACTTCATTAATTAAGATAAACATTCCACAAACAACCCGCTAATCAGAGGAGACCCCTCTGGTTGGCTCTGGCTGTGTGGGTTTTGGAGCCAATCTGCTCTGTGTTCAAAGTTCAACTCTATCACTTATCGGCTCTGTGGCTTGAGGAGGTAACTTAGCCTCTCTGTTCAATGGTGTGCTGGAGCCAGATCACAAAAACTGACTATGCATCTCTCTTCCCAGCTCTGTATCTACCGACGTCCTGCTCACAGTTGAAAATCTTCCATGACATGGTGGTGATATACTACCCACTGGGGCATCTTTGCCCGGAGAGTTGTGAACATTTACCAGCGTGCCACGGCCTCCCTGTGTCTCCTCACCTCTGGAGTGGAACTCATGAGGGCACTCGCTTCATCTGGCTGCTGTGAGGGTCGAACGATATAAAACACGTACATGGTCTGCTCAAAACAGATGATCTGCTGTTGTAACCATTTTCACTAGCCAATTCTTTTGGCTAATGATGCAGCAACCAGGCATTCTGGAAATCCTAGACTGTCCTGACCAGGGAGGATGAAGCCACTTCCAAATCCCTATCCAGGTGGCTTCCATGACTCAGTTTTCTAAAGCAAAGAAAAATGCAAAAGCTGCTCTTTGCTTAGCATCCTTTTTGGGGGTGGGGGAATGGGGGGGTGGGGCGGGGCACATCTCTGCTTCCCAGGAATCAACAGTGATCAGTGATCTGGGGAATCGCCCTCTTGACCTCCGGGGTCATCAGACTGCTCAGTAAAGGAGCTGGTTAAGTGCTGAGCTTCAAGAATCACCAGGACAGGTGTGCAACCATTTCGTCCCTGAGACATTGGAGTTCGCTTTCCTGGGCTGCTAGGGAGGGCACAGGACATGCTGCAGGGCAATAGGAAGGACATGGGGTGAGAAAAAGGTTCTTGCCGACTTACTGAGAGACACATGATCGCTCACCAGGGAACCAAGAGTCAGGTTGAATATTGTTTCTGCTCCGTACTTAATTGAGGTCAATGGTTTATCAAGTCATCACCGAGGGCCACAGAAGGGACAGAGGCAGCCCTATGGCCGAGGCCGTGGCAAACATTGTCTGAGTTTACAGCACTGCCCCTTACCTGGAGGTGACAGGAGACTCCCTGGCCCCTGCATGATTATTGTGCCCCAATTCCCACAATCACATTAGGTCTTTAACAACCTTTGGAAACTGGTGCTTTCCTACCAAGTTAAGGTGAAGCTGCTGCAAAAAAAAGTGCCACGTTACACAGGTGGTCCTAATTCATCTGGAAACAGGACCTGGAAACCACACACTGGATGGTTATGGCCAGCCTGTCCCTATATAAGGTGTGCACGTGATGGGAAGCAGAGAAAAGCTTCATCTAAGAGGCTTTTTCAGGGAGCAGATGTGGCTCATGCGGTTGAGCTCCTGCTTCCCACATGGGAGGCCCCAGGTTCAGTTCCCAGTGCCTCCTAGAAAAAAAACAAGAACAAAACAGCAAGCAAACAAATGAAAAGGCCAACTTTGGGGAGCTGTTTTGGCTCTGTGACTAAGTGCCGGCTTCCCACTTATGAGGTCCCGGGTTCAATCCCCAGCCCCCCAGTACCTCAAAAAAATAAGAAAAAATAAAGAGGCTCTTTCGGTCCACAGGCAGCAGCAGTAGGAACCCTGAGCAACCAGATGGCATGTCGGCTCTTGAAGAATAGGTGCAGTGAGGGGCAAAACAGGGCTAAGACACCAGATAGATGCTTGAGGACGGGGTGGGGGAGCAGGAAGCACAAGGGACAGCTTCCCACTGGACGTTTTTCTGGTGCTGACTGATGAGTTAGAAGGCGCAACAGGAAAGAAACTTCTGAGAGCAGGAGCGTCAAGGACGGGAAGGGCACTCAGAGGGCAGTGGTGGTGGCCGTCGGGCCTGGCCGCTGCAGGACATGTATTTTTGGCCTGTGGGCCTCATGTACAGAAAGAAATCAGGAAGGGGAAGCTGAGCATTTAATCCCACAGAGATCACGGGATTTAGTGCTTGGAAGTGAGAAGTTGTCAAGGCTTTTCGACAGCCTTGGCACCACAGGCATTAGTAGATAGCGGTCTTGAGCTCAGAGCACGGCAGCAACCCAGCTCGATGGACCCAAACAGCTCCTCAGGACTCCAGAGCAGGACCTCGTTAGGCCTAAATCTTGTCTCATGCGCTGTTTTTGTTTTCGTTTTCATTTTTAAAAATTTATTGCAATATATCATTCACACATGAGCATACATAAACAATAAGTGTATAGTAAAAGTTGTGAACTTAAAAAATAAACATGCATATCATCATACTGGGCCTCCCATACATCACCCCACCACCAAATCTCTGCATTGTTGTGAAACATTTTTTACAAACATGAAAGAGAACCATCAAAATATTACTACTAACTATGGCCCATCTCTTACATTTGGTGTATTTTCCTTTAACCCACCCGATTATTAACACCCTATATTAGTATAATATATTTGTTACAGTTCATAAGAGAATGTTCCCCTGTTTGTTCTGTTAGCCACAGTCCATCTTCCACCACTGGATTCCCTGTGTTATACAGTCCCATGCCTTGTACAATCCATTCACTGTATACTCAGTGGCTCTCATTTTCATCACAGAGTTGTGCTGTCATCACTTCAGTCAATTTTAGAACGTTTTCATTACTCCAAAAGGAAAAATTCCATATTCCCTTATACTTCCCTGTGGTTGTTCATAGAAGTGATATAATATCTTCTGTGCCATTGCAGAAAAAATATTACGATATTACTGTTAACTAGTGTCCATAAGTTACATTAGTTGTAATTGGTAGTGGATGAAGATTGTGGTTAATAGTATAAATATAAGACTGCTCTTCTTTTACAAAATGTTAAGAATATAGTGATACTTGTGCTTTTTTGTTTTTGTTGTCCTGAGGTTTGGAATCTTCCAGAAATCCCTTTGGCAGGCTGGAGACAACCTTGATGAACCTGTCAATTTGCTTGAACATGTTTTGATTGCCTACATGCTGAGGAGGTGATCCCTGAGATTGCCCTGTATAAGTGGGAGAGCAGCAAGGCCGCTACAGAGCAGAGAGGGACGGGACCTTGGAATCTGTCACGGCTGTGGGAAGCAGAAGAGGGGTCAGAGGATAACTAAAACTTCTTATGCACAAAACGAAACAAAAGAAGCATTTAGGTATTTTTTTAAAAGTTTCTCGTCTTTGCCAGCCCCAGTGCAGCAAGGCCAATTCTTGCAGAAACCCCCATGTGTGCACGAGTGGGAGAGAGAAGAGAGACAAAAGGTGATCATGGAGGAAAAAAGTACTGGAAAAAAGTAAACTTCAAACCTGAAGGCGGGAGCACTAAAACCAAAATACATGCATTATTTATAGAAAAAGAAAATCCATCTGCTAGCCGGCAAATACAAACTGAACACACAAAGTGCGCTGAGAATGCCACCGACGACGGGGTAAGCCCAAAGGAGGCCCCACTTCTGTGTCACCTGCTGGCTGGAGTTTCAGGTAGACCTTGCTGGCTATCACCACTCCCTGAACACATTGCCTTCCTTCTTTCTTTTTGAGCTCTGCAAAGCAAAGTAGATGCAAGTCCAAAGCACTGGGCATTGAGTTTCTCTTCCGAGGACTCAGACTTTATTTTCTGACTCTGAATTTGACCTATCATCCACTTCACTTTGAATCAACACCCAGGACATATTGCTGGGATGTGGAGTTCCTATGAAATAACACACGCCAGTGGTCCTGCCCAGGTGGACGGTGCGAGGAGAGAGGACATCAATGAGTGTCAAGTGCTTACTCAGTGCCTGGCTATGACTGTTGTTTTTGTCAGTATTATTTTAAATGACCAAAACTGTACTGGACGTTGGCCCATGGCCTGTGTTGACACTGTCAGGGACTAAATTGATATGCCTGTGGTTATCTGAGGCAAGGTGAGTGCTCGGAGGACTCTCTTGCTCCTGACGGGCGGGCCGAGTAACAGCTCATTGTAGACTCCTGGCAATCTTAGTGAATATTCAGTTTCGGGTTTTATCACAGACATACCACATGTGCCCTATATTGAAAGGTGAGGATAGTACAGCCTTTTCCTTTTGGAGAAAGAAGGAAAGAGTGAGGATGCACAAAGGAACAAATTTATTTTGGTAAATAACGTTTTTCTTTTGTTTTAGAATTTTCTGTTGTTTTTCCAAATCTTTCCACTGACATTGAAAATGAGTCATAAACAAAGTGAGGTTGCTTTCCTTTGGAGAGACTTATTTTTGTGTCCATTTAACTTTAACAGTAGGAAAATAGGGATTTTTCAGTATCCAGGGTTTATGATAAAATGGAATGCTCCATTGCTCATTTATCCATTACTAGGAACCATGAGAAAACTCACAAATTATTCATAGACTTTCTAGATAGGTTGATTTTCATGTAGCCTCCTGCTCCCTTTATTTTTCTAAAACCAAATGTGTATTAGCATTTCAAGAAAGCAAAAAGCGCAATAGACAAAAAGCAGCTGATAGAGGCCCCAAGTTGCACGTTTTATTGCAGAAACAGAGAGAGGGTGAGAGACGGACCAGGGCTAAGCCAGCCCACCTGCCCCTGGACATGTTTCTCAGCTGGCAGCTGATTGGAAATCCCACAGGGGTGAGTCACAGGTAAGGAAGTCTCGCCTTTTCTTCAATCACGGCCACATTTGTGCAAATGCAAAGCCCTGACTGGGCAGAGGCAATAATCCATGAGCTAAAGCTATTTGTCACATCTTTCAAGAGTGAGGTGACTTGCCCAACATTGCTGAGTCCTACAAATAACGAGTCTACTTTTAGACTCCTTTACCCTTTTCTAGCTCCTTAGCACAGAAAGGGCATATCTAAACCTTTGGGCTTGATTGGACACCCCTCTCTCCCCTCATCCCCCCTCCCTGCATCCTCAGGACCCACAGCATGGCCCTGATACTGAGGACGGACACGCCACCCACTTGCCCTGTGGCGCACCAGGCATTTTTTAAACTAACCTAACTAGGAGCCCCAAGTGGGGATGGCCAAGACACCTGCCCTCAGTTAAAGTACTTCTATCCCAAGGAAGTGAAATAATTTTGCCTTTGACGCTCTCCGTTTCTTCCTCTACAAGCAAAGGGATTGGCCTATATCTGTTTATTTCCAGTTCTGTGAGGAAGAAAGGCCAAAGTCACTTTACTGTGACAAAGGAGTCCTTTTCTGCTTGCAAGGTACCTGGCCTTTAGACTTCTTTTAAAATTTTTTCCTGTTCCTCCTTTTGTCCTGTTCTTCCTACCTCCTGCTGCTTCTTCCTGCTTTCTCATTGTTTTCTCCTTATTATCACCCACAAGGAAATATGCAAAGGAAAGGGAAAATACGCATCACACCTTCCTTCTGCTCTTTAGTGTATCTCCAAACACGTCGTGGCCAAAGGGCGGTTAGGATGCTGCCTTCTCTGGGTTTCTGTTTTTCTTGCTTTCTCTAATGCATATGTTCATGCTTATTGTAATGTTGGCTATAATCTATTTTATTATCCTTGGTAAGATGAAAAATAATGGTGATATATCTTTTTTTAGTTGGGCTTTTGCAAAAAGGCTCAGTTTTCACTAAGACATCTTGCCACAGCCACCTTGTAGTTTGGCTAAATTTTTAGCTACTTTGTGTGACAATTAACCACATGCCTAAAGGAAACAGATAAACCTGGAGAGAGGATTCAGTTTGGCAAGTGTTTACTAATCATCTCCCATGTGCCTGGTCCTGGCTCTAGGTGCACAGAGGGCACTAGGACGAAGAAGGCAGAGCCTAAGACAGGGAGGGCAGGAAAAGCAGAGCACAGGTGGCTAACGGGCAACTTCACATGGAGCATGAGAAAGGCTTACAGCGTTTCAGGGTTAAAGCAAGGAAGAGATTATATAGGTGTGTGGGAGCGACTGGCTTGGGGAAGTTTGGGGGTTTTGTTATGGAGGATCTTGAGTGTTGGGATACGGAATTTAAGCCTTTCTTGCTTGGCAATGGGGCATTAAGACTCTACTCCGGGGAAACTATGCTCCCCTAGATAATTTGGGAAGATGAATCAGGCAGGAGCTTGTGGGGCCCTTGGGGCAGGGGCCTGGGAGGAGCCTTCTCAGGGCCCTGCTCCAGGCTGCAGGGCTTCTTTACCAAGTCTCGCTCCTTGTGGTTGCAGCAGCTCCCGGCTATAAAAAATGTGTTGACCCATGAGGTTTAATATTAACCAAAGTTATAGTCAAAGTCAATTTGGAGGATTCGAGAAAAAATCTGATGCTAATAGAGAAATAGAAGTCAATATTTGTAATGTGAGTCAGAGGCTCAAAATAGCAAAGTGAAGCACATTACTGCTGCGGCTCCCAGCGGGCTGCGGGTTACAGAGTGTGGAGATGGCTGAACCAGTGCTAAGCACCCTCTCAATCTATTTTAAAATTTCCTCTGGCCCCTACCTCTAATTCCTAAATTCCAGGGCATGATATTCTAGGATAACTCTCCAGATATCCAGCCCGGGAGAAGTCAGAGCTTGTTTTGAGTGGGCGAATGGAAAGAAGATTTTTCCCCCAGTAGCATGTAACCTTTCTCGCTGGTGACGTGATGTGGAACGAACTTATCATGATTTTATTTTGTAGTACACACTTCATTCCACAGAGCCTATCATCGTTAAAGACCACATCTCCTGCTTGTTGCCTATTTTGGAGAAAGGCAAAAGAGAGGAGAGGAAAGCAGCAATATCCGCAATGATTTTTATTTTTCACTTTATCAAAGATTTGCATCATTAATACCGAAGAGGGGCCATTGTCCACTGAAGGGCTCTGACAGGCTGGGGAGGTGCTGGAATGTTCCTCGATAAGTTGTTCCTTCTGAGCGTTTATAGCCTGGTTTTGTTCCGGCTCTGATGTAAATGGCAGTTATCCTGGGCTAAGGCTTCAGTGTGTTTCCTGAGAGTGTTTGGAAAATGAGAGGATTAAAGAAGATGAAGGAGAAAAAGAGGCAAACTGCAGTGGGCGTGCCCTGTGAACAGAAGACACTTTCTTAACATAGTGCCTCACCCAGTTTATGGTGTGGAATGCACAAGAAGAAAGGCTAAAATCAGCTGCACTTCACCCGATGTTTTGGGACAGCGTGAGGCAGATAGCATCTTATCATTATTGCCCATAAAAAGAGCAGCTCGTTTAAAACCGAGTCTTCAGAAAACCACAGCAGACTTGATACAGTCCAGCAGATACAGCCCAGACTATCCTTCCACGGGCCAAGTGGAGGCTGAGAAACGCATGTCACTCAGTTCTCCCTTGATTCCTTTCTATTTGGTTTGCAGGAAGCCCAGCTTATAGACGTCGATGTGAATGATACCTGCTGCAATGAGGGGCCTATATTACTTGGTGACAAGACTAAAGATGCTCAGAAATAGAAGCAACAGAAACGGTGGTTATGGCTGGGGCCCGAGCAGGGTTGACTGGCAAGTCATGAGTGAAGCTGCACAAGTGGCTTGAAAGCTCTTCTGTTGCTGGCCAATCTTCCTCCTTCCTCATCCACACCTGGCTGAGATCGGGTGCTTGTCATAAGTTACCCATTACTGACCCAGCCTCTGCTTCCTCATCAGCACGATGGTCAGACCACATGTTCCTCGCAGCATTCTTGGAGAAGTAATTAATGCTTAGGAGGTGTTTTGAGATCACTGATAATATACTTCGCCTGCCCAGGGTGTTATTACATTATTTTATTTTCCTCTTCCTAGTCAGGACCAAGCTGGGATAATTGAGGCATCAGACAGGTTAGTAAGGTGTGTATTGTGAGTGCCACCTTAACAAGTGCATTTCCATTGAATGGGACATTGCACTTGAACCATACACAGAAGCTGTGCTGCTCTATCTCTCGGGAAATGGCAATTGTTTTCAGATTGACAGCCAGGTTTTATGTCATGACTCTACTTAGACCTCCTGAGAAATGGTAAATCATTAAGAGCAAAGCATCTGCACACATTAGCCTGTCAACTTAGACTTAGTACCTGGCCTCAGAAATGCCCAAACTTCATGTGACCTTCCGTAGATTTGTTTCTGTTTCCCTAGTAGATTGTGTATCTCTCTGGACAATAGACAGGATGTACAGCAACTGGTAATTTCAGTTTATTATGCTCATGTGAAAATTGGATTGTCACCAAAACCCTTCAGGACAGAATCCTCCTCTTACAAAACCCAGAACTGTGATGCATGTGAGGCATAGATTAAGAGAGTGTTTTTTTTTTTTTCTCCAAGGAAGGGGCACTGGCATGAGCGCTTGCCTCATTATAGGATATATCCATCAGGTCTTTCGAAAGAAAGGTGGAGATGACCAAAAGGCAAGAGGCCACGTGCGTAAGAAGATCCACGTGAGACATGAGTTAAAATGGAATGTTAAGGAGGATACATATGACCTGACCACATAATTCCCAATAAAATTACTCTAAGTGGATCTTCATCTCTCTAGAGATTTTCCAAAAGGCCACATCCCATTTCATCCAGAGCTCGTTACAAGAGGTTCATGGATGGAACTCAAGAGACCTGCAAATTCCTTAAAACTGAATGCAAATGTCACCCACCTGTGCAGTTTTCTGGGGTGAGCATTCATTCCTACCATCATGTTTTTGACGTGGCCTGTGACCCATAAGAACCATTATGTCATATGAACTCATCTGGAAGAAGCCTTCATATTTGGGCAAAACTGTGAGTGAAATTTATTTGCATTATAGATTTGTCTCTACATGCAGCTTAAGCATACTATTTCCAGAAACTATTTCATTGCGTTTTCCTTGATGCCATCCTGATTTTTTATTATCCTGTAACCTCATCCAATCACAACCGGAGTATGAAGCTACACATAAAGTATGCGACATTTTCCCCATTTGTATGTACAGAAAAGCACACCAAGGGGTGTGTCACTCACAGCCCTTCTCAATAGAGAACAGAGATCATCTCTTAAAATTTGGCCTAAGGTTAAAGGGGAGGGGGAGAGAGGGGGCAGAGACACAGGGTCAGCGTTGAGGTAGGGCTGAGCCCATACACTCTAATCAGTTTTCCTTCCCCATTCTCCACCCTGTGCAATATGCAACACAGTTCTGACCAAGAGGCGGACTCCAGGGAAATGACAGGTAGTACAAGCTGACACTGTAGATCCTAGAACAGGGCAGGGACGGGACAGGTGAGTTCAAAGGGCATTTGAACTCTGAGTTGAGAAAGTAACTTTGGAGAGGACCCATGCCCATGTCCATATGAATGTCTGCAAGACCTAGACTGACAGTCAGGACTGGAGATGGGGGTGGGGGGGGGAGCTCACTCCCAGCACAGTTCTCTTGCAAAGCCTTCTGATGTCTCTGGAATGCCCATGTCTCAAGCTGCCCTTCCTCCAAGTGAACAGTGAATGCACCATGAAGATGCACAGCCAGGGTGTATGTACCCCATGCCACGTCTTAGGTGGGCTAGGGTTAGATAAGTTGTATGAGCTTCTGGTCTGCTATCTGCTTGGTACCAGGTTGGGCAGGACAAGATTTCAGTGGGGGGCCACTTACATGTCAGCCTGCCACAGAGCATGGGGAGGACCAGAGGCTCAGCCACAGAGTTTGTGGTAGAGTCTATACCATGAGGCCTGCGGCTCCTCCCATGTCTGCACAAGCCGCTGCTCTCCCATCAAGAGGGGGCGTCTGCTTCCCCACCGTTGACTCTGACTTGAGATTTGTTCTAATGAGTTGAATGATGCAGAAATGATGTGCTGGGTCTTCCAAACTCAGGCCTTAAGGGGCCTTGTAGCTTCTCTTTCAACTCTTGCTACTCTGAGGTACCACATTAAAAATTCCAGGCTATCCAGCTAGACAGAGAGGCCAGGAAAAGAGAGAGGGCCCAAGGGGGAGAGGAAGAGACCACATGGAGGGAGAGGCCAAAGGAAGAGAATCAAGGTGTCCTGGCAGACAGGCAGCATCTGTGCCCTGACACAGGAATGGGGCCATTCCAGGGTCTCCCAGCCCAGCCAGCCCTCTGGGCCCTGCCCAAATTCCTGACCCGCAGAATCATAAGCAATAAAACGATTGCTGTTTGAAGCCGCTATGTTCTGAGGTGATTTGTTACAGACAGCAGTCGGTAACTGAAACAGGGTCTGAATGGGCCTGGGGACCCAGGCAGAATTCAAAATTGAATTCAAGCTGCCGGATATGCTGGATGCGATTCGCAAGTGGGAGAGTTAGGCAGAAAAATGCATGGTGGTCTTTCTGGTTTAGAATAAAACCTCAAAGCTCCCAGCATCCAGCTCATTGGGGAGAAGACGGCAAAGTTAAGAGTGTCAGGGCAGAGGCCTCCAGTACAGATTGAGCAGGGTTTTAGGAGGCCAGCCCAGCCCAGGTCCCCTCTGCTTGCCATCCGTCTTGGACAGAACTGGTGTGAGTGGCGAGGCTGGAGCTCCTGGTGGCACCTCAAGCTTGTGGCCCTCCTGCATCCAGCTCCGGAGGCCACCACCCAGCGGGAAGCCGAAGGGCCACCCAGCCCCACCCTCCCTACCAGACACTGAGGTAGGTGTGGGCCACATCTTTTGCTATCTCCTTAAAAGGGTTAAAAAGGTAAAAAGACAGAGTTCCCACACACAAAAATGTCACTACCTTGGGTTGTGCTTTTATCAGTTTTTTCCTTTCCAAACTGCCTTTGTTGTTTGTTTTCATCTGCTATCACTGGTCAAGTTGCGCCGGGAGCCCGAGATCTCCTGGGAGAGCCCTTCAGACGCCGGGTGGCCTCCAGGACAAGAACGTGAGCTTGGGCGTGATTGCACAAGAGGCCACAGAGCTGCGCAGTTTTGTATGTAATTCTAATGTCCACGCATTTAAAAAAAATTAATAGCTCTATCCTCGGCGGCTCAGTGGCTAGGGAAATACTTAAATGTACGACAAGAATTGAATCTCTGTTTTATATGCTCCCCGCACCGAGCAATCGTTGGATAGAGAAATCTTCCTGACATATTTTCCTGGACGCACCAGGGTAGTCTCTGAATCGCTATCGTTTGGGCCATTTCTAACAGGATTCGTTAATTCTGCACTTTCAGCTACATTTCTCAGAGCTGTGTAGAGGTTAAGAGCTAGATTTTCTCTCATTAACTCAATTCCTAAAAAGCAGGATCTTGTTAAGAACAGATTCCTTGGAAGGTGGAAAGGGGGCGGGGTAGGGGGAGAGACTCTGCAAGCCAGCTCCTCCCACTACTTTTTAACTAAGGCCAAGGAGAATGAAGCCATGTCCAGCCCACAAGGACATCGTGGGGTTGTAAATTGCCCCATTGTTCCTTCTAGGACTCTTACCTCAATTCCATTAGACTCAAATGAACCCAGCAAACAGTGCCATTGATTGGGAGGAATTTATCTTCCTGGTCCAACTGGGAAGGACTTTACTCAGATTAAAAAGGGCTAAAGTTCCAAGGGAATCGCTCCTCTCTTTTGTTGGGAGAAGGCCTCCTAATCTGACCTTTCCTCACATTCCCGCCATACCTTATTCTGGAGGAACTGGGAGATTTCCGGGTCCAAGGGTCCAAGGTGCGTGATTTAATGATTTGTGGAAGGCAAGAATGTTAACTTAGGTGATTACTCAAAGCTGACTGATAAGGTATCAGACAGGTTAATTTGCTACTTTTCTAACCTCTCCCAGAGAACTTGAACCAGGGCCTCCTTCTCCTTGGGCATCTTTATTGCATTTCCCAGGTGTGGCGAGGAATTGATGTTCCATGCTCTCCTTTGCTTCATCATTTCATTCCTGGCAGTAAGACTTCCTGTGATAACTTAATCCTTTCCTCCACCACCAACGGCGTGGTTACAATCGGAATATTTTGACGTCCGATGGAAAAAGAACACTAGCAAATAGATGCTGTTTACACTGAGAAGTGGGGTTTAGTTCCAGGGATAGAGTAAGGCATTCTAGATTAGTTCAAACACTGACTCTTATCAGAGTGTTGTCGGGGAGACAAACGTCCAGCGAGCTTTGCCCCTCATGTCCTCACTTCTTACAGCCGTCTCCTCCGTAGAACCCTGGAACTCCACATCTGGAAGTGACCTCAAAAAAGCACCTGCTCCTTCCTTGGCAGGGGTTTAGGAGCTCCCTGCTTAGCTCGATTGGGGAAGCTTGTTTTGAATGTATTTTGGAGAAGACGACAACTCTCTGAAATGAGCCAGTCAAGGAGTTGCTGATTTATAGAACGTTATTTCAGGAAATGAGAAGGTTGAAGTCAAAGGTTTAAAAGTGAAATATAAATTGAGATGGTCTCAATTGCATCCTGGAAGTACGTGGCTTTTAACAAAAGGATGTATCTAAATGATAAAATAGACTCCAAAAGGCCACATAAAATTCTATAATATAATGCCTTCTCATATTAGAGCTCTTAAAAAAAGTTCTACCAATAGTAAGATAAAAATATAACATTTATAGAATTATCTACAGAAGATATGCATTCAATAGTAATTTAACCCAGATAAATGTTTAAACTATTAAAAAATGATCTATGTTTCATTTTTTCTGCTCACCTTTTATTATTATTAAAGCACACATGTACATGCCTGTTTTTAACTGATGTATTGGGTATGCACACATTTTTTCAGTTTAAATAGATGAGATACTTGTGATGAGGGAATTTAGACTTCCCATGTGGGTTGAGTGGGAAATAAAATTCAGATTTAAGGATTATCACTTACAGCATGTCATTAACATTGCAACAGGCATGGAAATATCTTAACATTAAAGACAAGGAGAGCTGAATATGGTTTGGAAACAGTGGCAGTCCCAAGAAAGAACCTGATAATTATTTAGCATGAAATCCTACAGACTTCAGTGAGAGTCCTATTGGGATTCGGTGTATTAAGCAAATATTATCCAATTTAACCAACAATGAGAAAAGTGAGATTCATCAGGTAATACCGTGATTTAGTCTTTAGACTCTGAAAATGTACAGATAAAGTAAGGCATCCACAAACCACCCAGGTAACAGAGCCTTTCATTCTCCTGACCTCATACATTCAAAGAGGACTTTCCTACAGCTTACCAAATGCCAGGACCCCAATGCCCTTGGTTCTCTGATCAGCCTCCATCCTTGGCGTGTCATTCATTTCTTCTACACTAGCAGGTTGCTAGTACAAAGGAAGAAAGGGTATGGCCAACTAGAGTGAACATGTCCACTGACCTCAAACTGCATTGGAGTGAAAATCTCATTCTGCAGGGTCCTAATTGCCTAAAGCAAGACATGCTCAGGGTTACTCAGTTACTTAGCGATTATTAGGGAATGCGTTCCCTCGATCCTTGGGCTTCTTTAAAACAATCATTCAGAATGTCACCATCTCAGCAGAGCTCTGCACGGGCAGAGGAGGACCGCGCTGAGGAGGCGGCAGCAAGGCAGCTCTGGAAAAGCTCTGCCTGTGACCAGGGAAGAAGAGAAGCCAGGGGCTAGGAAACAGAAGCCAGGAGCTAGAAGGGAAGGAAACCTGGCTAGGAAACAGAAGCCAGTGGCTAGAAGGGAAGGAAAAGGGGATGCTTCAGAACATGACCTCTCAGCCTCCTGGTTCAATGACAGTAGGTATGTCATTTAACCCCTTCACCTCTAAATTAGGATAATAATCTTGCCTTCACCTTGCTGTCCTAAGGATTCAATGGCATAATGCGCATAAAGCATTTAGCATAGTGCCTGATACAAACACACTTAACAGTGGGTGTTAGAGCAAAAGTTATATTATTATTTTCAGGCTGAGTTCATAAAGCTGGCCCTTTGATAAAATGTACATGTGCCCAAAAAGAGGTCACTGAAAGGAAGCCGTCTGGAACCAAGGTGACATGGATGATAATTCGCTTATGTTATGAGCAATTCCTATTCATTGATTCACTCAGCTGACAAATATTTATTTCCCAACCCCATTATCCCAGGCACTGTTCCAGTCATTTGTATAAAAATGAATACAGCAAGAGGCCTTGCCCTTAAGGAATGCCCAGTCTCCAAGGGAGACAGCCACATAAAGAAGTAATTACTATAAAATATTAGTCAGTAAAATAAGGTTGCTACAGCAACCTGGAGGTGAGGGGCCTAACTCAGACTGTGGGAGTCCAGGAAGCCCACCTGGAGGCAGCACCCAACAGAATCTTGTAAGATGAGTGGAAGTTTTCCAGGCTGCCAAGTAGAGAAAGAACATTCCAGTAAAAGGGACAGCTTCAGCAAAATTACCAAGGCACGAAAGAGCATAGTATGTGTGGAGAATGGAAACTGCCAGAACATGAGGCAAGGAATCGTGGGAGGTGAGGCTGGGGATTCTGTAGGAGAATCACATATGATACACTGCAGGTGAGGAGGGAAGGCGGAAGGGGGGAGGCAGAGGTTGGAGACAAAGGAACTGAGGGGACAGGAGCCTTGAAGAATTGAGATGAGAGGCCTTGGGCCTGGGCTTAACAGAGCGGGAGACACCTCATCCTCTGAGAATGTAGAGAAAGAAGGAAGTAAAGATGGGCGTGGTTGAGATAAGCTTACAGATGGTGGGAGATAAAAGAAGTTCACCTAGGAGATCTTCCCTGATATCAGCATAATAGAAGCAAGGTTAGTCATGGATACTAGGGGCCTGAGCCGGGACTGATCTGGAGCCGGGAGAGAAGGTCTGGAAGAAGTGAAGGAAGCCATAAGAAGGCTTCCCGAGAACCTTACAATGCTGGGCTGTTTCACCTTAAGAGAGCACTGGACCTGACCATGAAGCATCAGATCTTGTCTAAAAGATAAATTCTACCTTGAACCATATCTGAAAGAAGTTAGGTGGGAAAGAAAAGGGAAAGAAGAATGGGCCAAGAAATTATCATGTAATTGAATCTGTGAATGCAGCTGTCCTCAGTGTAAAACTTAAAATGTACAAGTTAAGGACTATTTGGGCTATAAATGTATTATTTTAAACAAATAGCAATTGTAATCATTGTTGGAGTTTTTGAATTCTAAACTTTATAGAAATCTTAACTACCAAAAAAAAAAAAAAAAAAAATCAAAAAACAACTCAACAACTGCAACTGAATGAACTGGGGAGTGGTGCAAGGGCTCCATGGAGGCTGGAGACAAGTGGTTTGTGGTGGTCCCTGTTGGCACAGCTGGTGATTTTCTCTGGCTGGGTTTGGTCTCACAGTGTAAAAAAAAATAGCAGATGAGGTTCTTGCACCAGAGGCCGTGTGAGAAACACAGGAGCACAAGGAACCTGGGTGTGCTGGCGAGTGAAAAATTGGGGTGATCAGAGAGAAAGTCAAACCTGCACCAGTGACAACAAGAGACGGAGGCGTCAAGGACAGTGGCAGTGAGGGGACAAGGGCCCAAGGGAGGGCAGAGGAGACTTGGAAGGGCAAGAGGTGGGCGAGTAGCCCACCAAGTTTAAGTTCTTGGAAATGAAGCAGTTCTGGGGAATGGCAAGGTCTAGGGTAGAGCTATGGGTGTGGTTAGCTGTAGGGGAGAGGATGTAAAGTTTATTTTTATTAAAAAAAAAAAAAAAAAAGCTAAAGAACTTGTGAGGGCAGATGTTGGATGGACCAGGTCTAGGGATGTTATAGACTGTTCACAGGAGGAGGTGCCAATCTCCACCAAATGATGGGGAGGGACCAGACAGCCAATGACAACGCCAAGGTCAGGCAGGTGGTGGCAGAGTCAGGTGGCCTGGACCAGAAAGAGGTCTGTGCTTCTTCACAGGAGGGTGAACTGGTGAAGTCCTGGAGCCATGACACTGTTAACGTCTTGTGATACAGCACAGAGGAGCCGAGACAGTGAGGACCAGGACGTTTTGATGGAGAGGGGAGGGGGGAGCGGTCTGGCAGGCAGGACAGTCCAGAGGTGGATAGGAAAGAAACCGTGGGGAGAGGGGATTCTCTAGCACGTGGCACCAGCCACAGCTGGGCTTGTTAGAAATGCAGCATCTCAGGCTAGTCCCAGACCCCCAGACTCAAAACCAGCACTTTAACGAGATCCCCGGGTAGTTTCTGAGCCAACTGAAATTCCAGAAGCACTGCTTTAAAAGTAAGGAGGGAAAGATGGGAAAGGGAGGCGGTGACTATGATTTGTTCCCACCCCCACCCCCGGCCCTCCCCATCCATGTTCATGTGAGAAATTAAACTTCTCCAGGGAATGATTCAACATATTACTCTCAGCTCAGGAGGTCAAAGCCCCTTAACGACATCTGTTGTCATTCCTGGCAGGCTCAGTGAGCCTGTTCCTGGCTTCCACCTTTTCATACCAGGTGAGGGGGTAGGTGACCTGTAGGCTCCTTACTGCGACTTCCCGGGCAGAGAGCAGCACCAGGACCTTGTCAGGGAGCGCCTTGCTTCCAGGCCTGGCCTAAGGAGAGGGCCAGGCCCAGCCTCCTCCCGCCGTGCCCTGAGCAGGGAATCACACTTCCTCCCCAGCCAGGCTCTCCTGGCCAAGGAGCTGGGGGACACGGCGCCAGGGAACCGGTAATTGTGCAGTTTTCCAGCGCGCAGCTCCAGCTCCACAGGACGGGGCATGGCAAAGCTTCCTCGCCCCTCCAACAGTCAGCAGTGACCAAATGGGCTGCAGGAAGTTGGAGAAATGCCGTGAAAAATCCTGGGCTGAACCTCAGAGTCTAATAAATAATTACTAACGGGAAAGAAAACAGAGGAAAGAGGAAAAGCAAAGCAGCCAACAAGGCAGGAGAATGGATACTGGCCCAGAAGGGGGAACAAACTGGGGTTAAGTGTGAAGGGAAAACCTAAGGCACCCAGAGAGTGACCCAACGATAGCAAGGGAGACGAGAGCTCACCAGGCAACACGCTGCTCTCACATTTGATCCTCTGCTCACGACAGGTTTCAGTGACTTCTGGAAGGCTAGAATCGGACTGTTAAGTCATTCAGCCTGTGAGATTTGTCCCAAGCTAGGTGGGTTGCTTCCCCTGTAGGCTTTTGGACCCTGGCTTACTTTTAAGGAGATAATTGGAGGGTTTTTGCTAAATTATTGACGCGAGGGAGGCTTTAACCCAGGCGGCAGAAATGACCGAATGGCGAAGCAGGGGCAGGTGCCGTATTGTAACTTGTCCGCCTCTTAAATTATGTAGCATATGTATCACAATATATTGAATTTAAACCTGAAGTATGACATTCAGTAAATAATTCATACTGGCTCTTTCATGAAGTGTGAGATGTGGTTCAGGACAGTGATACCCAATTTTAGCTAGTGCCTCACTGAAATACAGATGTGGGGAAAAAAAATCCTCCAACACTGCTATAGACGAGGCACACATGGCTCTGTAGAAAACTTA
Source organism: Tolypeutes matacus (assembly GCA_026826555.1). Classification (NCBI taxonomy): domain Eukaryota; kingdom Metazoa; phylum Chordata; class Mammalia; order Cingulata; family Chlamyphoridae; genus Tolypeutes; species Tolypeutes matacus. The sequence goes on from JAKSZT010054183.1 coordinate 309,934, forward strand.
AACTAAAATGCACACACACAAATGCCCCAGGAGTAGCCCAGGTTAGAAATAATAATAATCATAAGACATTAGTTAATTTCTTAAGACATGAATTTCACTCTTCTGCTGCCTAGCCATATTTTAAAAATACAAAATTTAAACAGATGATTATGTCACTTAGAATATTATCTTCTTCTCACCGAAGATTCTGATTCTGAGAAATATGCCTGGGATTTTAGGGATGCCTGAGATTTCCTCTTTAAAGCATGTCATCCAGAGGGTACCTCCAGGTCCTGCGGGGAAATCGCAGCCCAGGGCTACATCTCTGTTCTCAGATCACTCATGACCTAGTTCTCAGACATACATATACATTTGGAATTTGGAATAACCATGCAAAACAACCACTCGTGCGAGGTATCGAGCACTGCAGCTTGGCTTCCTGTGACAGGTACCATCAAGATGTGCCCCATGAACCTGTCGAGAGGAAGGCACTTTAGGCTAAGGTGCCCACAAACATCTGAGCTTGAAAGCGGAAGCACACGGTCCCTCTCGTTCTTTCCTGCGCCCACTCCCACATTGCCTCTTCCAACACTTTTTCACCTTAGGCTGGACAACCATCGTTACAACACTTTTTACATTTCGTGGCCCTTGTGAAGAATGTCTTCACAGGGTATGATGCCACCTACCATCCCTCCCATACCATGTTTGAGATAATAAAAATGCAAACAAGGTTGGTTGATGTATCTTTCAATAGGGTTGAGTGGAAAAAAAGATGGCTAGCTGGCGGTACAGCCTCAGTGAAAGCTGTTTTGAAGATTGATGTGCCAAATACCATGATTGTTCACCTTGATTTCTTGATTAATTTATTACTCTATTACATATTTATAGTTATAAAGTATATCAAATGTGCACAAAGAGCTTCAGTCTTGTAATGGGAAATGAATCCCTTGGGTAAGAGCTATTGTGCTTGAGCCTGGGCCAGATGAGGTGTCAATTATATACAATGTCAAGATTCTAGCGACGGGAAAGACCACTTCTGGCTGGAGTGATTAGGGAAGGTTTATGGAAAGGAGTTTGATGAGAGTCTTGAAACAGGCAGGGTTTTATTGGTTAGACATTGGGAGAGGGAGGTGATGTGCATAAAGATGCAAAGGCATGGAAAGCCAAGGAGCGTCTGGCAGCTTGTGGCTAGAAGATGTGATTTGCATAGGCCAACAGAGGAGACAAAAGGCTGGAAATACAGGCCGTACTTGGTTTTCTGGGACCTTGAAGCCAAACTGGGAAGTTGAAGGGCATGGAGTAAGTGATGGGGAGTCACGGAGTGAAATGGAGAGAAAGATAATAAAAATGGCACCTTCAGGAGACAATGCTAATGTGGAGTACATAATGTGTTGGTGTAAGGAATGATTAGGGGAGTCTTAGGAGGTCATTGCCAAGCAGTTAAGGTATGAGACACAAGGTATGTGATAAAGGGGAGTTGCCACCTCCGCCTTCCTACTCTAATTCAGTTCTCAACCTCCTGTCATCTGATTTCCTCTACCTAAATATCCCCTATTTCTTCATCTCCCCCAAATCAGGTACTCACTTTGTATTATACATCTCACTTGTGACATCACCTACCATGCCAGTCGAACCAGAAACTTCCAAGTCGAGCCTGACTCAGTCCTCAGCTGAGCCATCCTCCTTCATCCAATCAACCTCAAATCCTCTTATTTAACTACACAAAGATTTCCCAAATCTAAACTTTCATGACAGCCACACTTTCCCTAGGTAGCTTATTTAACATTTTGCGATCACCTCCTAACTGGCCTCCCCACATCCAGCCATAGCAAAACAATGTAGTGGTTCGACCTGTACACTTTGATGCCAAATTGCCTGAGTTTAAATCCCAGCTCTTGTCCTTCTTAGCTATGTGGCCAAGGTCAAGTTTCTTCATCTATGCCTGCCAACGTTTCTTCATCTGTAGATCACAATTGTGCCTCTCTCCTCAGGCTGTCAGAAGGATTAAGTGGATTAATATTTGTGAAGCACTTAGAAGAGCATCTGGCATGTAACAGGTGCTATATGATGTTTTCTGCTTTAATTAAAATAAAAAAATAATCCATACTCCTTACTATGGTGAGAACTCTGTAGACTGAACTCTAAGCTGTGTAAAGGGTATACAAACTTTTTCATGGTCTGGACTGGACCTTACTTAATTCTCCAAGCTCATCTCCCACCACCCCCAGCTTCACAGTTTATGCCCAGATAATATCTGACCGCTTATAGTTCCCCCAATTCACCACACTCTACCATAGTATTTTGGTTCTCCTCAAAATAGTTGGTCTACTTGCAAACGCCTCCAACCGCCTTTCCATGTTATTGCTTACTCATTCATGAAATGCCAGCTCAGGCATCATGTCCCTCAGGCAGCTTTCTGTGAATACCCAGGCTAGGCTAACTGCCTCTCCTCTCCACCTACTAGATAATTTTATCGCAGCATGAATTGTATAGTGCTGAAATCATCTCTTTATGAGTCCTGCTCCTTGACCAGACTGAAAACTTCTTAGGGGCAGGGGCTGGGTCTTATTTATTTTTAAACTCCACAGCGTCAAGCACCATGTTACTTATATAGTACGTGTTTCATAAACATTTATTGAAATAAAGGAAAAAATGCAATAGGCTTGGCAGTTGACTGAATGTGGAGGTATGAGCGAGAGGGAGATTCATAGCTGATTCCAAGGTTTGAAGTCCAAGTAACCACAAGGATCAAGGTCATATTTATAGAAATAGGGAAGTCAGAAGGAGGAACTTCTCTGAGGAAAAATAGCCTGATGATTTAGTTTTTAAACAAGCTGAGTTTGAGACACCAACAAAACATACAGTAAGAAATATTTGCTAGATGGTACAGAAAGAGACCAGGGCAGATCTAAGAGTGATTGTATTTGTCATATTTCACTAGGTTATGCTGCATAACAAACAACCCCAGAATCTTAGTGGCTTATAATAGCAAAAGACTATTGTTCACATAACATGCCACTGTGGGTTGTCTATGGCTCTATGGCTCTGCTGCTCATTCCAGGTTACAAGTGGATCTAGTACATACAGTACATACTGTTCTCATGGTGAAGGGTCACAATACAAGGGGTTACAGAACCAACAACAAAAGCACTTTGAAAGCTGTGGTGTACATAATGTCAAAATGTCCATTCATATTCCACTGGCCAAAGTAAGTCATAAGGTCAAGCCTCAAGTTGATTGATTGGGAAAGTGTACTCAGACTACAAAAAAGCATGATGAGGGTAGAGAAGGAGTAAGATACAATAAACAAATAATACACTCTAGCACAGTGGAATAGTTGGAATCGTGTGTGAAGATTGGATAATATGCTCAATGTCTTCTTGGAAAATAGGAATGGAAAGAGAAACCAAAGAAGAAAGAAAATAGCTTCAAGGTTGTCAAAGAGGTAGAGAAGACAATCAGAAAAATAAGTTATAATGTAAGTCAAAGGAAAGGAGAATCCAAGGTTTGGTGGGTGGAAAACACTGTCCAATACTGCAGAGGTCAATGAAAATGAGAACTGCCTGTGGCTGTGAGGAAGAAAATGGAGATCTTGGAGAGAAGGGACTCATTAGCTGTGTTGAACCCATTTCTGTACAAATTTCTAGTCTGATCATACCTGGATAATCTAAGTTTAAGGTGATATTCACAGAAGTTTGCCTTGCATGTGTTTGGACACCAAGTCCCACAGCTAAAATAAGAAGCTAAGTGCAGATAACACAGTTCTCCCAACTCTCACCAAATCTTAGGAAGATTGTCCTGAGAGGAGTGGGAGACTTCTCTACACCAAGGTTGGTCTAGAAGGCAGAATTACTGACAGTAGTTGGACGATCCTAGAAAGCAGACTTTGACTCAATCAAGAAAAGAATCTTCTACATCATAGAAATTCCAACAATGGCATGGGAAGTCCTCATGGGCAGTCCCAGCTGTGAGTTGGGATTGTTAGCCAGAATCAAAATGACCACACAACAAATATGCTGTAGAAAAGTTCATGGCCCTGGATAAAATGTTGGGCTAGCAGATCTTTATTGTCCCTTCAAAGTATAAATCCTGTAGTTTTATGGCCATTGTATGCCACACGTTACCTAGTATATATCCACCATTTCCTTCTTTTGCTTCTCCAGGTCCTTCCAGATGTGCTTTGCTCTGTTTGCCCTACTGAATATGGGTTTTAGGCATCTGAAATAATATTTTGAAAAGCAGGAAGGTAGCTTTTGAAATGACCACGATGACTTTGCTGTAAGCAATTTTGATTAGTGTAATTAGGAAATTCCTAGAAGCTGCAAATCTCAATCAATAAGAGACTGATAGAATTCGACAGCCTAGGAAGACACAGGAAAATGTGTGTTCATGAAGTAGCACCTGCCTTCCCATAACTTGTCTTGAAGTAAGAAACATTCCTCTAAGTATGGTCTTTGTGAAACCTGCTTTTAAGGATTGCCCTTGCTTGTTTGTTTACATTGCAAATCTTGCTTTCTTTAAAGGTCTGAGTTCTAGTTTGAGGTAAATATTTCTGTAGACTCTATGGAAACCCCCTTGTGAGGTTTAGAAGTTGTAACTGCTTGAAGTAAAGAGAGAAAATTAAAGTTTCTGATTTGATTAAATAACATAACTTTGCTCATTAATGTTTAAAATGCAGCTGCAATGCAAACTTTAGATTCTATCATTTGCATTTTCCCAGGAAGCTCTTGGCACATAGTGAACTGCAAGTTACAAAGCCAATGACATTAGCCCTTCAACTGGGTGTGTCTCAGAGACAGGTGATTGTTGCTGCTGGAGGAGTCCTTGTGACAACAGTGGAATGCTCACACAGGTATGTACATGGGCCTGACACGTAGACCAAGGGACCAAGCTGACTAGAAGGAGAGTCACCCTTGCAGCTATTGATGCAAAACACCTTTATTTCACGGAGGAGCCTCAGAGACATGCCCAAGGTCACAGAGGCCAAGCAGAGACTATTTCTGAATTATAAACTCATCAAGTGCTCACTAAACACTCACCCTGTTCCCCCATGGGGCACACACACATGTGATATAGCCATGTCATTCAGGTACATTGGCATTATTCTCATAAGTTTACAATCCAAGGTAGGCATTGCTACTTCTGATGTCACATAACAAGTAAAGGGAAGGCAGAGTCTGGAACCCAAGAACCCCCTTCCTAATGAAACACTCCTTACCCTACAACCAAAAGAAAATGAGCACCGTATTTCATTCTCATATACATCGATTTGCACAATTTATGCCCCTTCACTTGCAGAAGAGTAATCCTCCACTCAAACTCCAGGCTACTGAAGATGTTCTCATCAATAGATTTTTATTATTTTTATACCAGGGGTTTCCTTCCACTTTGAAATGCCACCAACAATTGTATGACCAGAAAGAAAATCCTTTTAGTTCAACTGCTGTCGTAAAATCTTAATCACCTTGGCAAGTAGCCATCTCCAAGCTACCTATATTCTGTGTCAATACTCCTGCTAGAAAGATACCAAGACCTGTGTGTCCATAGAGAATACAGAGTTTCCAAACTTTTTGAGAGTTTGGAGGCAAATCACTGCTGAGTTATAAGAAAGCTCCCTTCCTTTCCCTGGTGCTAAATGTTGTGCCATTTAAAAGGAAATCTCATTACTGCTGTATTATTCATGCCACGGAGAGCCATGGATTTCACTTCCACCTTTCAGCTCTGCTCAGGAGCCCAGCTTAAGAATCAGGAAGCCATGTGGTTGGCTTACTCGTGAGGGCACCCCAAAGGGAGAACTTTGCCTGGAAAGAGGCCGAGATTAGGTAGAAGATCTTGGAAAGCACAAGCTAAAGATGTAATCAACACTTATAAATAAAGTTATTGTTTTTGGATACCTGTTATGTGCCAGAGACTTTCTAGACATCATTGTTACCATGAATTACAGACTAGGTGTGCTACTCAATAGTTTAGAGAAATTGATGCTGAGAGTTTCAAAATGTGTTCCAAGCCATCCAGCTAAATAATGGCAGAGCTGAGACTCTGAGATTGGTGTGTCCAATGTAAAATTATATGTTTTTTCTTCTCAGCATATCCTTGCACTGTAAACACCAGCTTCTATTTAGTGAATGCTAACTAACAGAAGGAAATGAAATATTTCAGCCCTGTCCTCATGGCACTGTGCTCAATGCCTACTTGCTGGGCAGACATCACCATTTTCAAGATGCAAGCAAAGAGTGACTATCATGGCAGTTAGCATGGGTGCTGGCAGGCAGAGCCAGGTCTCCGAGCCACACATCCCAGCCTCTGTCCTGTCCAGCCAGGCTGCCTCCCAACAGAGCAATGGAAAGAAAGCTCCTCCCGCTCAGGACTGACATTTCAGGAGCTCGAGTTCAGGAGTGACCCGAAACAATTTCTGTGCCCTTTCAATCCCCAGATTCCCTCTAGACACACTCTCCTTCCCCTCCGACTTCCCTCAGCCCCATCAGGATGGGTCTTGCCACCCACAAGTTGGCTGAGTAGAGACAAATGTTCTGAGAAGTCATCTGTATCCTGGACAGTTGTTCTGAATACTCAGTTAATTTTAATGAAACGATAAGCATGGTGCTTTGCACACGAGAGCACATTGTAATTATGCACCATCCTGTTCATAACAGCATCTCTGCAGAGAATCATATACTGCTGTGTCAAAGTCACGTGCTCCTTTTTCTCCCATCTTTCTTTTAAAATGCTACTTGATAAGCGATTTAACACCAGTATGAGAGTTATCATCCACATGTATGCACTGATGTGATGCAATCAGAAGGACCCAACATCACCGCTTTGGGATTCTTGTCAAAAATGCATAACTTCAATCTAATCATGCGCACAAAAGATCAGAGAAACCCAAATGGGAAAACAGTCTATAAAACCACCAACCAATACTCTTCGAAAGTGAAAATATGAAAGACAGAAAAGACTGACAATTGCCATAAATTGGAGAAAAGTAAGGAGACATAACAACTAAATGCAATGTGGGATGCTAGATTAGATCCTGGAACAGAAAGGACTCCCTAATGAAAACACGGGTGACATTCTAAAAGGTCTGTAGTTTAGTTAATAGTATTGTATCCATGTTAATTTCCTAATTTTGATCCTTCTCCTTGGTCATATAAGAAGTTAACATTAGGGAAAGCTGCGTGATGAGTATACAGGAACGTTGTACTATTTTTGCAGCTTCTTGTAAATCTAAAATTATTTCAAAATAAAAAATTTTTAAAGAGCTCTACTTGATGGCAGAAAATTCTAATAGTATAAGAACAGAGAACACAAATGGGAATCTTCAAAATGTGGGCAGAGTTGAAAATGGGAGCAAATGAAGAAGGGGCTTGAGTAGGCTCAAGGAGCATTTGGGGGACTTGAGAGAGACCTGAAGAGTAGTATTGTCCAGTAGACTAGAAAATGGAATAAAGTGGGAACATCTGAAATTGGACATGTAAAGAAAGGCACAGACGTGACCTGGGAGCTCAGGGAAAACGGTGCCACCGTCAGAGCCAATAGTCCCAGGGCTAGTCTACTTTAGAAGATTATATTTAGTGTTAGTGGTGTCAATTAAGCATGCCCCTCTTTTTCTCTTGGTTCTAAGTCAACTAAGAATAGACTCAAGGAGCCAAATGAGACTTCAAGACCAGTATCAATATTTCTATCTCCAAGTGGAGGGTTTCTGGTATATTGTGTCTGAGGAAGACATGGCTTGGCCCTAAAGGCAAAGGGGAGCTGCCCACTCCTTCGTTTCATCAGCTATGATTTTTCTGCAGACAGGTGTGGTTCATGGAGCAGATAGCACCTGCTCACGCCTGGCTGGCATCCCAGAGAGGAGCTCGACAAACTCTAGGCCTGTGGCCAAGAGGCTGCCCCTCTGACCTGCATCAGGTGTGCTTGCCACAGGGTAGCAGCTGGTGAGCAGAAACCTGCTAGCGACAGAAAGCCAAGCATCCAGTCCACCTGCAGGACTACTCTGCCCCTCAAAGGAGGACCCAGGAGAAAAATGGCAGGAGATTCCTCCCCAACCATTCTGAGACCTAGTTAGGTCTGAAACAAGACCTTAGGTGACAAGAAAACATTTCTAATTAACAGCAGACTTATGTCTGTGTAGGACAGTGGCTCCCAGGCATGAGCAGTCATCAGAACCACCTGCAGGGCTTGTTCAGACAGATTGCTGGGCTCCACCCCCTGGATTTCCAATTCAGCAGGCCTGGAGCAGGCCAAGAAATTGCATTTCTAACAAGTTCCAAGTGATCACGATGACACTGCGGGCCCAGGGATCAGGCAGTGAAGACCTCAGGGTAGAATATTGTACAGCTCAGAAGGCCCTGCTCATACCACTTCCTGGCAGGTGGGTACTGAGGGTCGTACCTGAGAGCACACATGCTAAGCGAGAGACATAGTCTTCCAGGCCAGTCTTTTGATGCTAACTCCAGGATTCTTTTCCTGGAGTAGAGGCAAGACAGAGAAACCCAGGCATCTTTGGGCCTTTAAGAATCAGAGATGGGTATTTTGAAAGCTCATCAGTTTTAAAAAATGTTTTTGTATTTTAATAATTTGTTCAGTTCCTTCTGAAAGGTTAAAATATGTCTTGTGCATACTGAGGGGGAGAAAGCACAGGGGACAGTTGTGTGTTTGACTGCTTTATTTCTACCTAGGCTAGCAGAGGTAGAGAGTGTTGAGTGCCTTTAGGGACAACCATGGTTGTGTCAAAATCTGATGCCCTTGGGATAAAGAGTGGACTGTTGACTAAGACTCATCATTCTTTCCAGAGATGAGTGCTTTCTTTACTTATGAAAGGCCTTCACCAAATTGAATGCATCTCCAATAGCACGATTTTAGGTGACATTGGAGAGAGATTTTAAGAAATGAGAATTTTATATTCCCCTTCATATATTGCTCCGTTTGCTTTGTACCCTTGCCTGCAAACTCTCCATTGCTGCCCCTGACCCCCTTAATTACGTATTTGAAAAAATCAGGATCAATGACCAATCAGGGTGAGAGATCATGGAGACCATGGATTCCTGGCGTCATTTTGCCATATCTCCTTTTTCATGCTGCCAAGAGGAGCCCCAGAATCCTTGTGGGCATTTCCAAAGAGTCACCCCAAGTTCTATGATGCATGAGTATTTCATTGTCACAAGGGTCTCCAATTACAAGTAGATCTTGAAGACTTACCTAATATACTTCAAGCAAGTGACACAACTCCTTTTTGGGCTCCTTTACAAAGACTTGCCCTGGTAGGAGCCTGTCCTGTCCTTGACCCCATTTTTATGAACTGTCCTTAGCAACATGCCTGGCCCACCATTTCTCAGCCCCTCTGATGTGTGTGTATGTGTAGATGAGGGTGAGGAATTAAAAATGTAAAAGGGGTTTTCTTACTTTTTGATACTTTCATTTGAATGATAACATTCTTATAGAAAAGTGCAGATGGTGATGAATTTCCACAAATCAAACCCACTGGAGAAATCAAATCAACAAACAAAATATCACCAACCCCACCGAAGCTTCCCTTGGACTCACTTCCTGTCACTGCCCCACTAAGGGTAACCGCTAGCCTTACTTCTAAAGCTGTAGAAGTGTTTTCAAAATCTATGTAAATGGCCCATCCACTGTGCATTCTTTTATATCTGGCTTGTTTTTGTTCAACATAACCTTGATGAAATGTCCATGTTGTTACAAGCAGTTGTAGAATGTTCGTTCTCATTGCCATGTGGTATTGTCTGGTGTAAATTTTCTATGCTATATTTATCCATTCTACCATCGGGTACTTAGATGGTTTTCAGTTTGAGGTTTTTATGAATAATGCTGCTATGAATATTCTAAGACATGTATACATTTTTATTGCATGTCAACCTAGGGGTGGAATTGCCAGGTCACAAGTCTGCATAAGTTAGGTTTCAGAACATACTGCCAAAAATTCTTCAGAAATGGCTGCCTCAGTTTACGAGACCATGAGCACAGCATGCGAGCTTTCTTGTTCCATGTCCTGCCAATGTGAAGTATTGTCACAGTTTTTTTCATTTCAGCCTCTGCAACTGTACGGAGGTGCCTCGTTTTGGTTTTAATTTGCATTTGTTGGTTATTTGGATATTCCCTTTGTGAAGTGCCTGTTTAGTCTTTTGCCCCTATTTCTTTAGCTTTCCTAATTCAACCTCTCCTTCTGCATTCTTTACTCTCATCACCCCTTGTAGTACTCTATCTTCCTTCTATTAAAAAACCCAAATGTCCAACAGCACATAAATGGATAGATACATTGTAGCATATTTATACAATGAAACGATACACAAAAATAAATAATATCCTGGTACTCATGGTGTAAACGAATCCCCAAAACATTGTGCTGAGCACAAATGAGGCCAAATGCAAAAGAATACTTACTGCACGCTTCCATTTGTATGATATTCTAGAGCCGGCAAGACTAATCTATAGTGACAGCAGACCGGCGGTTTCCTGGGGTGGCGGTGAGAGGACAGTACTGACTGTGAACGGGTGCAAGGGGACATTCTGGGTTGATGGAAATGTTCTCTGTCTTGACAGCAGTGGTGGTTTCCCGGATCCTTTGTCAGAACTTTGATCTGTGCACTTAAATTGGGTGCTCTTCTTGTATTAACTTATACCTTGATAAACTTGATTGGAAAAGCTTACTGAGCTCTGCTATGTGTAAACCACAGGCTACAGCCAAATCAGGGCTTTCCATTGGCGACCGTGATTGGCCAGGACAGCCGAGGCCAGAGGGACTGTCCCGGAGAGTCCTATCTCCCTCGAAGGAAGTGAAGAGCCACCAACACCTTTTGAAATAACTGTTTTGATTGAAGACATCACAAAAGCCTGGTTCTGGCTCCTCTGGCTAGAGCACACCCCACAAATGGCCTCGTTTCCACTCTCTTCCGGCTGCCTGCCAGGCACTGGCCACCTGGCCAGCGAACTTAGCAAGCTGGCCCAGCCCCGCGTTGAGAAGACACAAGGCAAGCGCAGGCCTTTCCAAAGCCTGGGCTGGGAGGCAACCCTCCCCAGCTAGCTTTCCCAAAACTTGAGCGTGCAGGAACCAAACTGCAGTCGTTTTTTCTTTTGACTCTCAAGGGAAACCTGCCTGGGACCACGTTTCAGAAAGCCCCTCCCCGAGAGAGCCCCTGCACTCCCCGGGCACGGGCTGAGCTGGGATGGGCTGGGATGGGCAGGCCTCCCCGGGCTCCCAGGTTTGCGTCTGTGCTGGGAGTAGGGAGCTCTTCCTTTTGGCCTACTCTAAATCCCCCTCCACACACACAAACACACACACACACACTTTTTGTTTTGATTGTTTTATGCTTGGTGCCTTCTTATCAACCTGGGCTGGTTCCCCAGCTGGTGCCCCCGGGTTTCATCACAGAAGGAAGGAAGAGAGGGAGATGGGGCAGAGAGCCCAAGTAGCTCCAGGTACCTCGTGCGGCCTGAGGGGTCTCTCTCTGTTGATGTGCCCAGTGCCACACAGAATAACCAGGTCGCCAACCAGCCGGAAGAGGCCTTTCCTTATAAAGCCCCCATTCCAGTCGGGATGTGGGAACAAACAGGTCAATACAGGTAACTGACAGAGCATGCAAGCATCCCCATTACCCCCTAAGGGCTAAGAAGTCAAGGCTACAGGGAGGCTGAAGGCAGCGTCAACAAGCTGCAAAACAATTCCTTTTAGGCACCTATTTCTGTTTCTGGAATAAAAGAATAAGGCCTTGAATTCATTATATCTAACCTCAAAGATTCCTGTCTGTATTTTTCTTCTCTAGGAAACAGAGGAGTGCAAATATTTATTCCATGAGCTATTTGGTCAGGTAAGGGAGCTGCACGGAAGGCTGAATTAAATTCAGGATTGCATTTCACTCCACTCGCTGGCCTCTGCAAGAGGGCTGGAGTCCCATCCCGGGGCTTAGGGGCTCACGGGGACAGAGGACACGCGTAGTTCCAGGTCCTTTCCACCTTCCATCAGAGGAATCCCAGAATACAGAGCATGCCATGACCTTGTGGGAGGCTGGGAACATACAGATCAGAGGCAGCAGCTGGCCGAGGAGGGCTGCCAGCATTTCTGGGACACTGGAGGGGGCACCTGGCAGGGCAGTGCGGGGGCAGCTTCGGAGGCTCTGAACTGATAAATCCCGGCTTGTGTATTTCACTCAGTCTGAAAACACCGGTGAGTCACTTATGCTAATATGTATTTTCTCTTTAACACATTTTCCTCCAGTTTGTCTGAAACTATACTGTGTCTACGAGGAAAAATAATCTTACGCCATTAAAACACAGAATTTGTTTTTCTGCCCAAGCTGCAGCCACTTGTTTTTGGACCAGATTCTCTAACGTGTAGCTAAGGCAGGGAGACCGTTTCTGCCACAGCCCAGGCCTTTCCACTACTTTCTGTGAGGCTGAAGTTTATGTCTCTGCTTCTTGAGGATTTTTTCTAACAGACCAAGGAGATCCATTTCCTAGTAATTTTCCCGGTTCTTTTGAATTAGTCATTTTGATTCTCCCTGAGCATTTGTTTATCATTTTGTACTGAGCCAATTCAGAGTATTATCTATTTTCCAATTTGTCATTTCAAAATGGTTTTAAAAACTGGAAATTTGACAGAATGTCAAATGTGCATAGAACAAACGATAATATCAGCCATGCACAAAATATCTAGGTCAGAGAAGGTGGGGGACTACCTCACATGCCCCACAAAAGGCATGTGAGTGTGAGTCTTTTCTGTAAGTAGGAGATTTGAAGAGACTATTAGTTAAGCTGTGCCCAAACTGGATGAGAGAGGATCTCCATCCAATAGGGCTGAAGTCTTAAACGCAAAGGAAATTGGACACAGAAGAGGAAGCCTCGGGGAACAGCCAGAAGCTGAAGTCAACGGAATCTGGAAGTGATCGGAGAAGATGCCGCCATGTGCATTGCCATGTGACACAATAGCTAGGAACCCCCAAAGATTGCCAGCAAGCCAGAGAATGCCGAGCCAATAAATTCCCCTCATTTAAGCTAGCCTATTATATGGGACTTGTTTTAAACTAAGATGGAAGGTCACTAGATTTTATCTCCAGCGATTAGTAGTGACTGCTAGCAGTGTTGTGTTAAGAAGGGCTCTGAGGGCACCTCCAGGCTTAGCAGGAAAAGGGACCATAGGCTGGTTGGTAAATCTGCCTTGGTGGTGAGTGGGGTAGGAGAGCAGAGTGTTGGTATAGGCACTGTGTGTATTTGCCACTTCTGGTCTTATCAAAAAGTTTATTCAAACTGCAAATATGTCAAGTGAAGTTCTGTAGTGATTGGTTAAGTTAAATAAGGGCTTGAGCATTTCAGTTTGGATATGTGGCTAGATAAAAACACTTCTCAGGGCCTTCTAACTCTAGATTCCTCGTCTATATAATCATACTTTTTCAATCATACTTTTACCTGGACACTGAAGTAAAGATGTTGAAGCCTATCCATGAGTTTAAGGCATAAACAATGGAAACACACTTATGATATTTGCTTCTGGAATTGCAAGTCCCTTTAATGTACACACACTCAGCAGGTCCCCAGCTCTCTCGTTCCCTCCAGCCTCCTTCTCGGTGCCATTTTCCTCTTGCATCCTGGGCAGAAGCTGTGTGACCAGTGCTCAGAGGCAGAGGGGCATTTCAGTGAGAAAATGATGATGTCGTTTTTTTAAAAACTATCAATTTGTTTCTCTTGTTTTCCTGGAAACCAGAGAGGGAATTGGGCAGAGGTTTTTTGTCTGAGCCAGGGCTGAGAAACCAAGTCTAGTTAGGGAGTTTCCCTTTGTTTGCTGTGCATAGTCTCATGAGTACATGACCTTTTGAAAAAGCCCATGGACAAGGTCTTAAATCTTTTAAGCTTTAATAAACGTGATTGTTGTTCTAAAAAAATGAATAACAGTTTTCTAATGTTAAACAGTATTTTTTTCCTCATACATCATAGGAACCTCAATTTTGCTAGTCATATAAGTCATAGCTTATGCCCCAGACTAACATAGACATTATTTGTTTCCATGGAATAAGAAATAATAATAGGATATATATATCTAAATGTTCATAATAAGTACTCAAGACTGCAGATGGATACAATTATTCTAAATGAGGATACATTTGCTTTTCAGCATTGTATTAGTCAGCTATTGCCACAATAAACCTGCATAACAAACCACCCCAAATCTTGATGGCTTACCACAGAAACATTTCTATTTCTCAGTCATGGGACTGCAGCTTCACTTTAAGCTGCAGGTTGACTAGGCTTGGCTCCAGGCTTTAGGTTACGTTCAAATCTGTGGCACTTGTTGCATTTTGAAGCCCAGGCTGATGGGGCTGTTGCTGCTTTCTCACAGCAAGTACAGGGACACAAGGAGGTGAGGAAAACAGCCTCTTCTGGAAGCTGGCACGTTGCCATTTCAACCCACATTCCCTTGATTAAAACTGTTCACATGGTTGATCTCTTCATCAATGGCATAGAGATATAGATGCCACCTCTGGGAGATGAACTACAAAGTGACATGGATGCATAATTCTAAAATAGGAAGGGTATGAGAATTGGGAACATTGATGCAATCTACCAAAAATACTAAGAAGAAGTTTGGTCTACAACATCTACTAAGGAAGTGATATAATGAGATGAAAACAGAATCAGGATTTGGAGCCAGGAAGATCTGAGTTTGAATCCTGGTTTCATTCCTTTCTTCAAGAAGAGGCAGACACTGAAAATGCTAGAACTGGAGAATTGTTCATCAGCAGGAATTTACAGATACACATCCCTGTGCTCTGCCACAAATGGGGTTCAGTCTCCTTTTGCTTGTCTGTGTCTCTCCTTGACTGTCTGCTTTCCATAAATTGGCAGTTCAAATTCCTCAAAGATGGCATCCAAGGGGCTCAGCTAACAGCCATTGTGCTGGTCAGGGTGTATCTTTATGTGGAGGTCCACATCTAACGCAAATGGCTAGTCAGAGACCAGGGCAGGTGCATACCCTGCTCCAATCAGCCATGGCTGATGGAAAGCCAGAGACTCACAACCTGCTGTGCTCTGGCAAACATGGCTGGTGGCCCACCAGGGTCATATTTTTAGAGGAAAGCTGCTGCTGGATTGGGAAGTCCCTCCCTGGCAAGCGACCACATTTCTCAGTCCCTCTCATCACTAGGTAAACCCATGTGACTAAATTTCCCCCATGGAATATAGCAGCGGTGATGTGTGTCCCTTCCAAACAAAGGGCCTAAGAAGCCCTTCAATAGCTAAACGGTGAAGACTCCAAGATGCATGAGGTGGGCAAAGCTGCGAGATAGAAGGAGTTGGCCCACTCAGGTGGATGACTTCCTAACCCAACACACCCACATCTAGCTGTTGTGTGAGTGGGAACTGAACATTAAACAGTTAGCATTCGGGGGTTGATTTTCTACCAGTTAACAAAGACTGTCCATTCAGCCAGCTTGGACACAGAACAAGTGTCCCTAAAAGGGGATGGTGGTATATGGCAAAAACTGGACTTAGGATGGGGTCTGAAGCAAGGCATAAAAGGCTGATCAACTTGGCAAAGGCTTCAGCCGGACAGGTCCCTGGTGCCTGGCTGGAACGGCCTCCGCTGAGAAGGCTGAGTTCAGCGAGAAGTCAGCTGGCCTTCAGGGAGCATGGCCTTTCTGCAGGATGAGCTCCAAACGCAAACAGTTGTCCACGGTTCACCTCGCACTCATCAAGGAGAGCTTTCATTCAACACAGGAGTGCCAGGATTTCCTCTGTGGCCACGTCTCCCCCCTGGTTTCTGAAACATCTTTCTTAAGGGCCAAGTTTCTCTCTCCTTCCAGCAGGGGCTCTGCTTACCCAGATCAGCCAGTTTGAACAAAATTTAAAAAGCCCTTGGCTCTTGGGGGAAGGCACGCTTCCCTTCTGACCTTCGCCAGTAACCGGCATTAGCAACAGAACTGCCGCCTTACGCCGTCGCCGATGATGGCAGTGGGGGACCATTCCCCATTACTAGCCGTCTCTTGACCCCAGTTTCAGGCTGAGGCTTGGGGGGTGGATGCAATATAGCCTGGATCAGAGGTCTCTGCTAAAGGAGGTCCACCTATGACTGCAGAGCATTCCCAGGCAGAGAAGGAGCAGGGTGGAGAAAACTCGTTCCCTTTCGCTCTTGCTCTCTGCCTTCCTCTCTGCTTCCTGACACACATCCAGTTGCTGCCCTCCTCTAGTTGGCACCTCCCCAAAGCAGTTGAACTTGCTCCGTGCTCCAACACTTGCTCTGTGACCCGCACTGCGCGGGCTTCTGCTTCTCAGATGAGGGAAGTTCCCTGCCCCCTTCCCTTCTCTCCTCACCAGCAGCTCCAGGCTCACTCTGTGCATGGCCTCCACCCACTCACCCATCCCTCTCCTTTGGTCTGCTGGACACACCTTTCCCATCCCAGGCTCGGGAGCTCCCTGAATGAGAAGGAAAGCAGAGACTCCCTTTAGGAGCTCCAGGGCCATGGTCAGAAACAAGAGCCAAATGGGGGGGCACTCGAAGGGGGAGGGGAGTGCAGGGCAGAGCTGGGATTCCAACAAGCTTATTAACCTTTCCAAGAGCTTGTGATTCAAGCTTGCGGAGCTTAACATTTTTTTTCTCCCCCAATTATTTTAATGATGTTGCAATAAGTCTTAACTTCAGTGCTGAGCTTGCGTTGCCGACAAGGCCTGGTTGATCACATGGGAACATTCCGGCACAGCCTGGGTCACTCCGTAAGAAAAATCAGCTTGGGAAAACCACTCCTCCTGCTGCGTGTGTCTCTCTCCTTCTCTTAAGAAAAAAAAAAGCCTCCTTTTAAAGAGCTTTGAAGCTTAAGTCTCAGATGTGAGCTTTGCTTCAGAGTTTATTGGTTATTTTTTTTTATCCCCATTCACCACCACCCCCCTCAAAAAAGTTTATGTTCACTCAGAATGGCAATTATTTGACTCTAATTCAAACCATTTTTGTGTCATTTAGGTCCAGGCACATTGCTTGATCTCAATAATAAGGGAATGGACCAAATATTTTTGTTGCTAAAGGAACTGTAGTCATATAAGCCAGTTCATCAATCATAGTGTTTTTTTTTTCCTTTCACAGGCTTAATGTATTCCTCATTTCATTTTGAGCAAGAAAATTAAGCCTATAATATATTAAACTTAAAAGCCAACTACTGTAGTCTGTACTTTGAACCCAAATACAAAAGCAAACATTCCCTCCTATTAGGTTTAAGATCAAGATGTATTGATTTAGAAGGTTAACTAATACTTAGCAGGAGGCTGACCAGGGGAAGAAAAGAGGGGAGGTAGAGGAGGAAGTGACCTTCTTCTTATGGATGCACAAACATGCTCAGCTGGAGGCATTGCTGGATTGCCAATAACCCAGGAGAGCCGCATCATGGGTGTGAGATTCCAAAGAGAGAGAGCATCTTTCTACAAGGCCTTCCACCCTTCTCACTTAAGGAGAGCACCTAGGCACTGGTGGGGCATAGCAAGACACCCATTCTAGTCTGGATTGTCACATACATACATATTCATTTTTTAACTTTTTGCAGACACAGAAGCTGCATGTGGAGAATTACACTTATCCTAAGTATAAAGCACGGTGAATTTTTCACAAACTGAGCACACCTGTCAAGAAACAACATCAATAGCACTCCAGAAGCCCTCCTCACACCTCCTCCCCAAAGTTAACCAGGATCCTAAATTCTAATATCATAGATCAGTTTAATCTGTTTGTGAAATTTCCGTAAATGGAATCATATGGAATGTATTCTTTGGTGTTTGGCTCCTTTCACTCAACATTGTTTTTGAGAAATCCATCTTTGTTTTTGTATGTATTTGTAGATTGTTCATTCTCTTTGCTATTTAATATTCCATTGTGTCAATACACCAAATATAATATATTCATTCTCTGGTTATTAGGGTAATTTCCAGTTGGGTTATTATGAATAGTCTGTTATGAATATGAATATGTCATGAACCTATGCACACATTTCAACCAGGCTTAGTAGTAGAATTGCTGAGTATAGGTTGTGCATATGATTGGTTCTCATAAAAACTGCCAAACAGT
Source organism: Tolypeutes matacus (assembly GCA_026826555.1). Classification (NCBI taxonomy): domain Eukaryota; kingdom Metazoa; phylum Chordata; class Mammalia; order Cingulata; family Chlamyphoridae; genus Tolypeutes; species Tolypeutes matacus. The sequence continues at coordinate 327,965 of JAKSZT010054183.1, forward strand.
TTTCCAAGCTGTCCACAACCATCCCACTAGCAGTGTATGAGCGTTCCAGGCGCTTCACATCCTTGTTTGCACTTGATATTTTCATTGTTTATGGTGGGCATGCAGTGATATTGAATTTTGTATGTCCCATGGCCATTAGTTTTCATTTCTGTGCTTTATTTAATTTCCAATCTTCCCTTAACCTAACAAAGGCCAACTTGACCATCAAGTCTTTCCTCTCCGAAGACTGTCTTTTCTGTACCAATGTACCATATCATTTCTCCACTCACTCAACATGGACTTTTTCTTTTGTTGAACTCTTGTTGAACTTGCACATGGAGCCACCCTATTGATACTTAACCACATACTGAGTAGTTTTGTGCTCTGTTTCTCCTGTGTTATACTGTCTTTCCAACTTGAGGGGGAGTTCCTTGAAGACAGAGTAGCTCTGTGGGCCCTATGTGACCACACAAAATCCCTGGGCTGATTTCAGAAGGATATGGGCTATGGCCTGGTAGGACTGAGCTTTCATCTTTTCCCCAGTCATTGTGATGCCCAATAGCCTTAGTCTAGATGCCTGATATTGGCTGAAACCACTCAAGAAGTTAAATAGGGTGCAAAATCAAGTGCATGGTGAAAAAGGTATGGATGGAGATAGATTTGAATCTTAGACCTACCATTTTTGTTCTTTGTAATCTTAAGAAGTTACTTTATAATTCTTAACCTCAATTTCCACATTTACAGAAAGAGGAGAAGAGAGTTGTAGCCATGATTCAACAACATAACATAGCATAGTGTCTCAAACTTAGTAGGTATTGAAAAAGTCAAATCCTTTCTCTATGCTCTTCCTCTTTGGAGAGGTCTGTCTGTCTCTCGGTCTTATAAGAGGGTAAAGCTCAGAAAGCTTAATGGACCTTTACTTTGGTCTGGAGTGGCTAATCCTTTCTGGTCAGCCTCTCTGAAATGAGGCAGTATCCTACATTAGGTGGTGATTTTTAGCTTTTGAAATAAAATTAAAGAGAATTTCTCTTTTGAAGTCTAATTAGGTACCTTGATGGCAAAACTTTCTTTGAGGCAAGGCTAGTCAACTGCTTTCCCTGTATGCTCCATCTCCCCATCTGCTCAGCCTTCTACAGTTAGAGGAAATACCTCAAGCACAATTGATGTCAGTGATACCATTTATACTATTAAGTATGTGATTGTAATTCAGGCAAATTTGCTTCCAGAAGGGTCTTGGAAAAGTGAACAGGGGAGTGGATTTGCCTTCAGGCTTCCTTTCTCGTCTCTAGAAGGTTTTTGGCAGCCTTTTCCAATGGGCAGGCAAACTTGGGAGTCATGTACTGACTTTGCCCCTTGGAGTGACTCAGGGCTTGGAATGGTGGCTTCTATTTTTCTTCTTCTTGAACATTGTGGTTCTGTGCCAGTGTCAGTTATTGTGTCCAAAACCAATTTGGCAGGTCATTCCTTTGTTTCCTCTGATAGTGCTACACTGAAGGCAGGATTACAAAACACATTCCAGCTGGCTGGACTTCTGATATGAGTATCTCAAAATGGCTCCACAGCCTTTAGTTAGATTAGCGGTCAAGGTTCCGGTAGACTTTCCTTTCTCTTTTCTTCTTCATTTCCAGCCAATTTAAGTAGAATTACATTATAATACAGCTCCACGTATTACATAAATTTTAATACTCAGGTCAAACATGAAGCAGAAATCTTGGAAGTTAATCCTATAACCGGATATATTTATCAAATGATTCCTGTATAGATGTTTACTCTAACCCCCCTCCCCCCAATGGGAGAGGAAGGAACGGAAATGTTAGTGGGAGAGACATAGAAAATACATTTGATGACTGAATTTTCCAAGGCTGTGTCATTGAATCCTGCACCAAGAAGGAGAGATAGTATTTTCTCCATTTTAAAGTCACGAGAAAGCAAAGGCTTAGAGAGGTTCAAGAATATTACTATCTTGTTCAAGATCACACAGCTCGGTGACATTGGAATCAGAATCTTGAGTTTGTCTAGCTCCCAACACAACTCTTTCTTCTCTTCCCTCCTACTTTGAATACATTTGAACTTGACACAAATCATTCAATATTGGATGTAGACATGACCTAAGAGAACAGCTCAGGTTCTATCATGGTCAGGAATTCCCTGTATGAGGTCCACGACAGCTCACTGAGCTCCTGGTTACCTGCAATAATGATGAGATCATGCCTTCACATGCAGCTAATAGGCATTGGGGAGGGCTTTGCCTTTTATTTAGACAAAATCCACTTACTTGGGACTTCCAGCCTGTGGTGGTCTGGAGACAGGCACACTTATTCATACCAAATCGAGGCTTAATTGTTCAACTCTTTTCTCAGCTCCATGTTCCTGATACCCAGCGGGTGGCTTGAAAGCAGCTGCAATAGGTATATTTACACCAAAGAAATCAGCAAAACCTATAAACCACAGCTTCTTCCCTACCCCATCCTACCACTGAGATGCATTCAGATGGTTAGTTTATCAGCACATCAATTACTTCCACTCTTTGGCGGTCATTCTGCCCTTTGGACATTGAAAAAGCCCAAATCCTCTTCCACAACAGCCCGAAATCTCTGAGGCTCTCTGGTCCTCTCTGTCTTGCTATGATAGCTTTAGACAGACCTGTGTTTGAGTCTCAAGTTCCAGTAGCTGTGGCACCACGGGCTTATTACTTAATCTCTCTAAATGTTGATTTCCCTATATGCAAAATAGGGAGGATAGAAACAATGCCTTACCTCTGGGACTGACGTGAGGCTTAAATGAGACAATGGATGTAATTTATGCTGCCCAGGATACAGAAAGCTTGCAACTAACTTTATGATAAGAAAAACCCCTGGACTTCTGGCAAGTGAAGCTTCTCCTGTATTCAACGAAGGGCTTGATCGTAGAGAGTTTAATGCCTAGACCATGTGCAGAAGATGCACAGGTAAGAGACCCAATAAGGGATATTGAGGCACCCAGCATCTCCCAAGAGCAAGGTGCAAGGGAAGGGAGCAGCCCCACAGGGTGTGAACGGGTGCATGGTCTCTCTCCAATGAGAGGCCCAGCAGGAGGCGGGGGGAAGTCCATGCTGTGACCTTTCTCCCCTCTCTCCTCCTGCCCTCCAACATCCTACCAATGCTCTCCAGAAGCCAGAAGCCTGAGCACACAAGGACCCAGATGATCCCATCCTAGGAGATCAGCTCACGACACAAACCAGGGTAGAACAAAGAGGAGAGCGGGTCTGGGCAGAGCTGTGGACAGACAGATGACAACCAGCATCTGGATAGTGATTCTCGTGTTCAGTCTATTGAGTCCATCTCTGACCTCTCTGTCCTGTAGAAGATCCAGGCTAAGAAAGTATGAACAAAAATTTAATTTTCAGGAAAGTGGGAAGTGTCCAGCAACAGATAATGGAAAAACAAAATGTGGTGTATATACACCGTGGAATAGTATTCAGCCATAAAAAAGAATGAAGTTCTGACGCCCGCTGCATCGTGAACGAAACTTGAAGATGTCAAGTTGAGGGAAATGAGCCAGACGCAAAAGGACAAATATTGTAGGATCTCACTTATATGAAATATCTAGAAGAAGCAAATTTCATAGATGTAGGTAGTGGGTTATAGGTACCAGGGACTGAGGTGGAGGTGGATGTATGTGTGGAAGAGGTAGTTATTGCCTAATGGGTACAGAGTTTCTGTCTGCAGTGATGAAAAAGTTGGAGTAATGGATATTGGTGATGGTAGCACAATATTGTGAACACAATTAATACTACTGAATTGTACACTCAAACACGGTTAAAATGGGAATTTTGAGTTGTATGTGTGGTATTATAATAAAAAGTTTAAACAATCAAAATAAATTTAAGATTTTTTTTAAAGAGTGAGGGAATTTTAGTGCAAGGAAGTGAATTTGATTCTTGGGGTTAATCCTGTTTTAGATTTTTTAAAAACCTTGACCTGGGATCAGAAGAGTGCCCATTATCCGTGATTTTAGATTCCCTTGGAAACTCCAGGGAGAAGGGTCCCATGTTAGCTGATTGATCAATGATCATTGCTTTATCCAGCACTTGGCTTAACTTTATTTTCTTCCTCTTTGCATCGCCAGACACCCAAACCTTCCAGACTTCCTGTTGTTGCTGTGAGCAGTGCCTGGGTGAGTTTCATGCTTTAAGGGCTTTTAATTGTTCCTCTCTATAACATCCCCTCCCCTTTCAACAGCCTCTGTGCTCTACTGAACAACACGACAGGACCTGAAATGTACTAAAGTCCTCAGAGTTCCTGGGGACAATGTTTAAAAAGAGAGAGAGAAAAAAGTTATAGCTCAGGGGAGCCTCTTAAAAAGCTCCTTCTCCTGAGGCAGCAGCTCCCGCCTGTCTGCCCAGAAGCCCTGACTGACGGGGATGTCCACCTCTAAGCTGGGTCTCTCTAAACCCATCAGAGCCTAAGCGGTTTCTGCCTCTTTCTTCACAGAAGTTCTGTAGTCACACACACAGTTAGAGGTAGCCTCATTTAGGCTTTAAAAGCTACTTCTAGGAACCATTTCTTTCAAAAATGAAAGGAGATAACTGATGGGTCAAAGAAGTCCTAATGATCTGAGCAAGTAGATCCTAAAGTCAGATCATCTAATCCCATGTTAGATGTCCACATGGACGCGGCTGTATACAGAGTGAGGGTGCAGCTAAACGACAACGCCTTGTAAGTGATCATGTCTACACCACAAAATCGTCCACTGCACCCTTCTGATACAGATAAGTCTGATTCAGGACGATCAAACTCAAATGCCAGGCAGGTAATGCAAATGAGTGAAGTCAAACATGGTAACATGCATAGGTACTTCAGGTTTATCTTTGTTTCCCTCATTTGAAGAGGATGTTGACATAAGACATATTTTATTTTATTCTGTTCTATATTAGGAAAAACAGTGTTATGAACGTGCCAATACATGGCAGCAGAGGCCAGGTTGGTAATAGGGAGTGGTAGGGACTGTGAAAAACTGGGAGCCCATATCCCATCTAATGGGATATCCCATTGCTTTGGTTCCACAGATTGATGCTGTGTGTGTGGGAATGAAGACCTGATGTTGTCAAATCCTCTCTCTTTTTCAAAGAAGCAAGGATTTTGTTGTTGTTTTTTAATATATTTTTATTTTGGTAACCACATATACAACACAGAAATTCTCATTTTAACCACTTTCATGTGTATGATTCAGTGGTATTAACTACATTCACAATGTTGTGTTAAAATCACCACCATCCATTACCAAAACATTTTCATCACTTCAAACAGAAACTCTGTACCCATTTAAGGGTGACCTCCCCATTTTCTGCCCCTCCTCTAGCCCCTGGTAACCTGAATCTGCTTTCTGTCTATAAATTTGCATAGGCTAGGCATTTCACATTAGTGGACTCATGCAATATTTGTCTGTTGGATCTGGATTATTTCACTCAACAAGATGTCTTCAAGGTGCATCTGTGTTGTAGCACGTACCAGAATTTCATTCCTTTTCATGACTGACTATATTCCACTGAATGTATATACCATATTTTGTTTATCTGTTCAACTGCTGATGGACACTTGGTTGCTTCCACCTTTTGGCTATTGTTAATAATGAGGAATTTTGGGGTCTTGTGGGAAATTTTCCAATTTTTAGATAATGGCAACAAATTCAAAAAAGTGCTTTTGGGGCTGCATCTAACCCTTTTTAATTAGATATCCCTTCCTAGCCACCAGTTAGTAGTTAGCAGTTGGTCTTGGTGAATCCCAGAATGCAAGGCCACTGGGCAGAGTTTTATGGAGGGAGGGGCAGAGGGATAGCTGCTCTGGTTTCCTTCTGCAATTATCCAAGTACAGAAATTGCTGAGTGTTCCAGAAGCCACCCAAGAAGTTACCCTACTGCTTCCTGGTGCTACTGCTCACGCACTCGGCTACCACTCATCACCTCTTTCTTGTTATCTTTCTATATGGACACACAGACGCACAGCTTGGTTATCTGAAAATGCCCTTCTTTCATACCCAGTATATATTTGGACAACTTAACCTCCTTCTTGTGCATTTTGCTATTAGAGTATGAAAACATCGCCATAACTACACCTCTGTTTCACTAAGTTCTCATTCATCCTTGAGTCAGTCATGTAAGCCCAGCCATTAAGAACCTCAGTTGATCTGTAAGCATTTCCTACGTGCTTGGCTAGCAGATAATAGGGCCTGATCACTGAGTTGTGAGCATGCAACTGGATCTGGTCAAGCACAACATGATGTTTGTGAAACACTAGAGAGAGTCTGAGGGTTGCATCAACCCATTCACCTGGCAAGAAGATCCATCTACATCAGGGATTCTTAACGAGCAGACCCCCAAGGAGTCTGTGGAAAGATTTCAGGGGGTCTGTGAGCTTGAATTGAAAATTCATAAAAACATTATTCTTGTGGGGACGTGTTGTGTAGGCGTAATATATTTATTCAGTAATACACAGTATGGTGTGGACTTAGTAAGGGGTCCATGGTTTTCATCTGACTAGCAAAGGGGTCCATGGAACAAAAAAGGTTAAGAACCCCTGACCTAGATTACTTTTATCATTGTGTGCATAAAGGATCCTCTGAGACCTAGGAATGCCAGAAAATGTCCTTCTTTCCTCTAAGGCATTTCAGAGCTGCTCTGTGGCTCCTGCACCTAGAGGAACATTTTATAAGGTTTAATGGTATCGGGGTGCCTTAAGGAAACCTCCTATCTCTGAAGTTAGGCCAAGGTCAAGGGAAGAAGGAGTTCCCTCCCAAGGCAGTTGTCCCAGAGTGAGCCCCCCTCTGGCCCAGCCTCCCTGCAGCCCATAGCCCAGTCTGTCTCCACCAGCCCCCTCCCTATCTCCACGTGTACTGCTGGGGGCCAAGTCTCTGCTGCTGGCTGGCCTTGGGGCGTCTGGCTTTCTAGAAGGCCTGAGTTTGTTTGCTGCATCTGCTTCCCTTGATTCTGATGTCAGTGTTTCCAACCAAAGTACATTGACTTTGAACCTCTGGCTCCTGACCGCTCCCTTGCCAAGAGGATACAGCCCTTGACTCCATATGGGACCAATTTCCCACCCCCTCCAAGAGTATCTACCTCATGGAAGGATACACAAGCTCCTTCCCCTGATAACAGCCCCTCTTTGCCTGTCGTTGTCACTGATTTCAGCTGACCGACGACTGGTACATAGGGCATTCCAGATCAGAGCATTGGAATTATTATTTTGCATCTTTCCCTCTAGTTTAAAAAGAAGATTAAAAAAACAAAAAAAAAACTGGTTTCATAATGAACAGAAAGTATGACGTTATTGACCTGAAAATAAAAAAGCAAATGCTTATTAAGGCATGTTGGCCACTATGTGTTAGAGGACAGGAATTCCTGGTGATGCAATCCGCCTCATCCAGAAACTGAGCACAGAAAACCTTTTCATAGGTGCTAAATCTGCAGTGGCAATAAAGCCTTCATGCAAACAGTCAGCTCTGGCTCTGGGTCCCAGCTTCGCTGCTGAGGTTCAGGTCCCAGGGTATGGAGCAGCATTTCCTGACGGAGCCCCTCTCCTGAATCCAGGTGCCCCACAATGATGGTGTGCAAGCAGACAGAAGATTTAGGGGGAAGGATTCCTAACAGATCTTGTGGTCCTGAGGTGGACAAAAATGTTACTTGAGAAAAAAGAGTGTTAAAAGATGATGGTGAGACTTCTGCCTAAACATGCGGGTGAGGGAAGTTTTTTCTATTGGGTCACGATTTTAAACACATCTCTGCTGTGCAAGTGTTTGCCATATTGCATGGTTTTTTGCGAGCAGAGAATGCACAATGAGGCGCCCATAGGAAGGAGGGCTAGAGGGGATTTGATTGCATCTGAGTAGGCGAGTCACTCTCTGGAGCAGCTCAGCTCTCAGGCCCGCTAAACGAGCAATGAGAGTAACTACCATGGAGATCACACACACGGCCCAGTTAGCTCATGAGAAGAGAAAGGCCAGTGTGGCTATCATGACATCCTTCATAAGGGCAAATTGCACTGTCCACAAAATGGCACGTCAGTAAAACAGCACTACGCCTATACATTTTCTATCAAAAACAATTTCTTATAAACCTACTCTGGGATATCTGTGAGGGTCCAGTTGGGAAAACTGAAATCACTCTAGATGTTTCAAACACAAATGAACTTGGTTGCAGAGGTGATGGTGGAGTAAAGAAGCCCTAAAGGGGATGGTGAGCCACCTAGACTAGCAATGGCCAGAAGCTCCTATCACCCTTAAGATCCGCAAGTGAAAAGTTGTCACCAGGGCCTAGAATCCAGGGCACCCACTGGGAGCTAGAGTATGGCGAGGTCTTCCCAGCAAAAGCTGGAGTGTAAGGGAGACAGCCACTGCCCGAGGGGGTGCCTGGAGCAGAGGGAGCAGTGAGGGGAAGGAGGCACACCTCAGCTTCTCCAGCTTCCAAGCCCCAGTTTTCCAGCAGAGCTTCCCTTTGGCTCAATAGACCAGGGCACCAGAGAACAAGAGAAACTGGGAAGTGCAGTTTCAAGAGCCAAACATGGGAAGTCTTCCAAACTGGCAGATGACCGGCACATTTGGCATCTCCGAAGTAGAGTATATTTGTGTTTTTGCCTCTGCTGATTGACCCATATACCTAACTGGACTTTGGCTAGCAAATTTTAACTCCCCTTTTAATTTATTTTCATTTAAAAAAATGGAGGAAGGAAAACCATAGACTCTTGTATAAGCACAGATGATCAGGCTACAATGTGTTTGCCAATAATTTACCCTGAGAGACATCCACTTAGGTCTCTCTTTATCCATATATCTTCCTTTTTCCCTAAATGTTCTTTGCTACACTCCTCCCCCTCCCCTCTTTTTTATTTTAGCTTTGGGATTATCCAGTAAACAGAAACGATGATTTCATTCATTTTTATAACCCAATCCCTCAGAGGGTGAGGCAAGCTGGGGGGGGGGGGTGGGAGGAAAACATGCTGGTAACTCTTTTAGACATAAAAATTTTATAAGTTCAAGTGTCTTACTCAGTGCTAGGACATGAGTAGGGAAATGCCTGTTTCAATGATGCAAATACAGCAAACAGCAGCCTGGAAGCCAGGAAGGAAAATACAAGCAAAAAAGGTGATCCAGAAGCATCCCTGCCTTTTAGACACGAGATTTTCTTTGGTCTGAGTCGCTCAGGTTCATCAGAGCTTTAAGCAGTCCTTTCACGTGCTGCCATGGAGATCTGGTCTCTGAAAGCCAAAATGCAGTGTGATTTGCTTCCAAACTGTATTGAGTGCAATCTGCTCATGAAACTGTGAGCACCTATGAAAGGACATGCATGTTTCGTTAAAAAACAAACAAACAAACAAACAAACAAACAAAATGCTTTCATGGTGCATATTACTTGCCAGCACTATGCTAAGCACTTAAACGTTAGCACACTTGACCCTTTAAACAGCTGTATAGGGTAGTCTAAGAGGACAGGTGGCATGCACTGGACTATTCTTTAGTGCACAAAACTGGGTATTGTTTCTCCCCCATTTTACAGATGACAAAACTGAGGCACAAGGAGTTTAAGTAACAGCGGTGCAGGGGCATGTCTAGCCCATCAGTCCAGTGTTTTCTGCATCATACAAGATGATGCCCTGCCGAATCTGAACCAAGGTGCACTTGCTCTACGGTCTCTGTCCTTCACCGGTAAAGGATGCTGTCTGTCCTCAACAGGGCAGTCTCAGGTTAGTCTCACTGCCCGGCATCTCAGGGCTCCCCGGAACACAGTGGATGCTGCCTGGCTGTTCACAGGTGTGCCTCTGCAGTCACAGAGTGGCACTTCTGCTGTCATCTCCTGGGCGAAGGGGTCACGAGCCCATCCAGATGGAGGCGTGTGGCAGGAGTAGCAGAGGATTCGCAGCCGGGCTCCAAAACCATCACAGGGGGCCAAGTAGCAGCAGCAGCAACCTAGGCACAGGGCGCCAGGTCCATCGCCCAGAGTGCTGGGCTGGCGATCATCTGCTGAAATGGCCTTAGAGCTTCCTGCATTTGTCCTAATTTATCTGCCAGAGCAAATGGAAGGACATAGTCTTCCCTAAGGCAGTTCTCGGTTCCACCTGGTATTCTTCTAATACCTCCCTTAGCTCCCACAGCCTCCTAAATGGCATCAGACAAGGCTGCCACTGACTCACGTTCCACTGATGTCGTTGTACCGGAATAGAAAATGTTCCCTTGACTGTATTCAAAGCACATTGCTAAGCCAATTTTCTTTAAACTCTCCTGAATTTCCTGCCCTGGGAGGATTATACAACAGCCAAGTTTGAATCTTAAATCGTCAGACACTTTTGAATACTAAACAGTGGAGGGAAAAAAAAAGTATTCTGGTAGGTGACGGCATGTGTGTTGTCCTCCGAGAAAAATACAGGTTTTCTCTTTTAACTTAGCTGTAAAATACTGCACTAATTTAGCTCAGATCTTTTGAATAGTTTCAAATTATGGGGCCAGTGGCTATCAAAAAATTGAAGCTTAAAATATTGTCAAAACCACTCAACTCACCAGGATTCTGTTTTTGATTAAAATCTGAGCTTGTGACTAATATTGCTTTTTAAAATATAGCTCTGGTGAATGCCACAATCAGAGTATTCAATGACATTTCTTTATGATGTGTCCCAAGAGAACAATTTGATTGGTACATAGAGAAAAATTTCAAGGAGGAACATTTCCCTCTCTGCCATGGACTGAGATGTGAGTTCCACATGTAGATGAGCAAATATTGGAGTGGCTGGCTGGCTTACCTGTAGCTCCTTCAGGACCAAGGTAAACTAATCACGAGGCTGCCTGCCAGATTTGTCCTTTCCTCTCCCACCACTGCACACTGTTACCTTCTCTGCTACAGCCGGAAAAAAATGTTCGAAGGGCTATTATGAAACTGTTTTTATTGATTAAGGATGAGTCATTATGAATTCAAATACCAGCCAATTCAGCAAAAATCTGAATAAACTCCATTATTGGGAATATTATACATGGAGTATCTGAATGAATGGGTGGAGTTGACGGAGTTGACTTAATTGAAAAGCTATCTCACCTTCCCAGGACAAGCACATTTCTTTAAAGTCCGCATGTGCAACATAAAGCCTTTATGTGACATGGTCTAGAGCACAGGCAACACCAGGTGGGGGTTAAAACCGTGGCTTCTGGGGTTGAACCTTCTACCTCTCAGACCTAGGTGGCTCTGGACAAATTACATGACCACTCTGTGCTTTTTACACACACACACACACACGCACACAATGGGGATAATAAAAGTGCCTGCTTGAGAGAGCCTCCCAGTGGAAGCTGGAAAGGTCAAATGAGATTATTTATACTAAGTATTTAGAGAGGTACTTGGCACACAGTAAGTAAGTAATGTGGCTCTCATTTATTCTACTGACTGCTTCTGCTATTCTTAACAACTGATCAACATAATTTCGCTAGCCACCCCGCCCAAGGAAAGCGGGATAAATCCCACCTCCAACACACTCAGCTCGTGGCCTTGGGCAAGCCACTTATTTGTCAATGATCTTCATGGGATTATAAAGCCATTCTTTCCTGGTAAGGTACTTTTAAACAAAGCTAGCTAAAGCGCTTGGAGTAGTGCCTGGGAAATAAAGAGATGGTGTGCACAGTGTGAAGATGACAGAGTGAAATGTATCAATAAGTTAACAAGAAAAGAATAAGAAAAGAGAGAAAGGAGTATACCAGTAAGGATGGAAGAAAGAAAAGTGTTCATCCAGAGTCAGAAAGAAATCAGAGGCTCTGAGGCCCCCTTCCCAAATGCACCCCTGGCCTCTATTCTACCTCAGACAGAATGGCAAAAAGAAGGTGCATGCACACCCATCTCCAGTTTGGGAAGATGGACATTTAGAGTGTGTGGAGGAAGAAAACTCCTCAAAATGACCTGGCAAACCATCCCAACAAATGGATCATAGGAGGGGACTAATACATATAATGCAAGAAAATGCCACCCGAATGAGAGCAGTTTGAACTAACAAGTCCTAGAACACATAACGTGTTCTAGGACAAACTAATAAATGACAAATACTGATATAGCCTATCTCATTACAACTTCAAGGATCAAGTGGATTTTCTTCAGGAAGACAAGTAGAAAAAGCAATTCAAGTATAAGGGGAAAACTCAAGCTGGCCTCAGACTTCTCTACAGCAAATATCCACTACCAGAGCAAGTAATTTGGGAAGAGGCTCCAGGGGTAAGGAGGTGTGTTACCTATAAATCCAAAACCAAGCCAAGAAGACATTTATGTTCAACACCAACTGTATGACGTGCAAAAAATTAAGGATTATATGTTTTTATGATTAAATCATTTAAGAATTGTAAAGCACTTAGAACAGGGCCTGGCATATAGAAAACACTATATAAAAGTTAATTCATTAAATAAGAATAAAATGAATATGAAATCCCCTAGGTTTTCTTTTTTTTTTTTTTTATTGTGGGTAAAACTCAAATTTTTCAGAATACATACCAATATTTGTAAAATGATAAATAAATATATATATATATATATGTGCATTTGCTTACAAAAAGGTGCTTAGATTACCTAAATATTACACAGAAACTACAGGGATTCCCATGTTCCCCACCTCCCACACCTCCCACCACATCCCACACAAACATCTCCCACAAGTGTGGCCCATCACCCTCAATGGACTTACACATCCTGGGGCCTTGCCATCAACCATAGACCACAGTTCACATCGTAGACCACACTCTCTCCCTCACAGTTCTGAATGGAGTGTGCTGATTTAAAAATGGCCTACATCCGTTGCCACAATGGCACTCAGGACAACCCCCAAGTCCCAAAAAAGCCCCTGTATTTCAACTGCACATCCCCTCCCTGCCCTAAAAGTGTCCAGTGGCCACTGGCTCCACCTCACTGTTATAATTTCTTCCATTGCTAGAATCACCATATGTGTACAACAGAATACCATTAAGTCCACTCTAGTCCATAGTTCTTCCCCCAATCCTGAGGAGTCTGGGATGGTGAAGTCCACTCCACCTCCAAGTGAGAGAGAGCTTATATCCCATGGATATGGTGGGTGGGATTATCCTGCCTGCAGCTGCAGGCCCTCTCCATTCCCTGGGATGGCCATTACCCATCATCATCTCCTTGCCAGGTGACTTGGATGAGTCCATTGAGCTGTAGGGTAGGAGTTGCAGCTCCACTGAGATTCCACGCACACCTGGCACATAGGTAGGCGGGAGACTCCAGTCTCTGGAAGTATACCTAAAAACTCCAGCATCACATAAAGGTTTGAGTCCAATTCTGTCATTCTCAGGAGCACAGATTCCAAAATAGAGCCCACTGATAAGGCATCAGTCTCTGGGGCTATCCCCCCTTATATAGGACCCTATATATAGAGCCCTCAGGAGCCCCTCTGTGTGGGGTGATATGCGCTTTGGTGTTTTTTGAGATCCTACTGAGGTGTGCATAACATGAGGTTTTCTTGATAGAACCTATCTTACAAGGAGAAGCTCTGGTTAGAAGACAGGCATGTGCACTGAACCCATTTACACACAGAGGTAGAATAAATCATTGTGGGAAACATGATTTCAGAAGGTATATATGCTGATCCTTGACAATGTGAAAATAATGGAGCAACAGAAAATCAGGAGGTAAGGAGCAGAGCTGGGAAGATGTGTTAGTTTACTAATTTCCTACTTAATAGATTATGTCTAAAGTTGCTGAATCAAAAAATGGAGCTTACTATTATTCATGGGTTCAACTCAGTTTTTGAGGACCTACTATGTGCCAAGCACTATTCTAAGTAGTATGGCGATAACTACAAACAATTCATGCAAGATCCTGTTCTCTCACTCCTTATATTCTAGTGGGAAGAGATTAGTCAATGCAATTAGGTAAGAAAAATCTAGTTATAAATATTGGAAAAGAGGAAGTAATTTTATCATTACATGAATATGATTTGATCAAGAGAAATAGAACAAAGAGCGCAAAAGAGCACGAAATATAAATGGGTCATTTCATGATAAAGGTGCCATTTCAAATGAGTGAAACAGATGGATAATTCAATAAATGTGATGGAAACTGGCAAGCTAAAATAAATTCCAATTGGTCAAAGATTTAAAGATAAATAATAAATCCATTAAAATATTCTGAGAAAGCATTGGTAAATAAGTAAATAATTCTGGTGTATGAAAAGACTTTATTTTTTTTTTTAAATACTTACAAACTTACAGGACTGTTACAAAAATAATGCAAACCCCACACAGAAAACTCTTCCATACCCCGACATACCCTTATGCCCCCAAAACTACCTATATTAGCATTTGCCACATTTGCTGTATCATTCTATCATTTATCTATCTATCTATCTATCTATCTATCTATCTATCTATCTATCTATCTATCTATCTATCATCTATCTGTCTGCCTACCTACCTATGATCTATCTATCCATCTATTTTCTGAACATTTGGGTGTAGGTTGTGTACATCATGTTCCTTGAACACTTAATACTGCCATGTACATTTCCTAAGAACAAGGATATTCCCTTATGTAACCATCTTGAGTGCAATTATCAAGTTCAAGAAATTTGACATTGATATAAACCTTACAGTCTATATTCCATTTTTTCCATACATCCCAATAATGTCCTTTTGAGCCTTTTCTCCTCTCTTATTAGATCCTGTCCAGGATCACATATTGCATTTAATTGCCATTGTCTCTTAGTTATTCTTGTTTTAAATTGTAGGAACATGTATGCAATATAAACTTTCTCATCTCAACCACTTCCAAGCATACCATTTAGTGGAATTAATCACATTCACAATGTTGTGTTATACTCACCAGGTTCTTTTACTAAAACTTTCCCATCTCCCCAAACAGAAACCCTACACCCATTATGCATTCACTCCTCATTCTCCCTGCCCCTCACCCCTGGCAATAGGTACTCTAATTTCTGTCTCTATGAGCTTGCATATTCCCAATATTTTCAGTGTAGATTATAAGTTTTTATGACTAAATCATTTAAGAGTTGTAAAACACTTAGAACAAGGTCTGGCATATAGAAAACACTGTGCAAACATTAATTCATTAAATAAGAATAAAATGAATGGTGCTTTAATTTAACATCTTAAATCTATAACATTCCCATTTGTTTTGACACCAGCTTAACTTCAATTGAATACTCAAACTATGTTTCTATATCCTTCTGCCAGCCCCCGTAGTTCTTGTCACAAATTGCATGTTTACACATTGAATCCAAAACCACTGATTTAGCATGACATTCTATGCATTTCCTTAAGAAGTAAAAAGTGGAGTTACAAACCAAAAATACAGCAGTACTGGCATTTGTATTTACCCATGTCATTACCCTTCCCAGAGATATTAGTTCATTCACATGGCTTCAATCTTTTGCCTTTTGTCCTTTTCTTTCAAGCTAGGAGCTCTCTTTAGCTCCTCTTACAGGGCCAGTCTAATGGTGACAAACTTCCTCAGCTTTTGCTGACCTGGGAGTGTCTTAATCTTTCCTTCATTTTTCTCTTGCTGCTTTCAAAGTCTTCTCCTTATCTCTGATATTTGTCATTTGGAATAGTAGGTATCTCGGGGTAGGTCTGTTCATGTGTATTCTGGTTGGAGTGTGTTGTACTTCTTGGATATTGATATTTATGTCTTTCATAAGGGTAGGGAAGTTTTCAGTCATTATTTCCTCAAATATTCTTTCTGCTCCTTTTCCACTCTCTTCTCCTTCTGGGATGCTGACAATGCATATGTTTTTGTGTTTTGCATTGTCATTGAATTCCCTGAGACCCTGTTCCATTTTTTCCATTCTCTTCTCTTTCTGTTCTACTGTCTTTTCCAGTTCAGATGTTCTATCTTCAAAATCACTAATTCTGTCTTCAAGCATTTCAAATCTGCTCTTATGTGCCTCTAATGTAGTTTTTTTTTTTTGTTTGTTTGTTTTTTATCGGGAGGTCCCGGGTATCGAGCCTGGGTCCCTCCATATGTGAGACGGATGCCCAACCATTTGAGCCACATCCGTCCCCCTCTAATGTATTTTTTATCTCATCCATTGTGTCTTTCATTCCCATAACGTCAGTCACTTTTCTTTGCAGACTTTCAAACTGTTCAACCAGTGTCTTCTTAATATCTTTTATCTCTTTAGTCATATTTTCTTTCCATTCTTTAAAATAATTTAGGAGAATTGTATGATTATTATTGATTAATTGTCTCAAATCCTGAATCTCTGCAGGATATTTGGTTTGTTCCTTTGGCTGGGCCATCTCTTCCTGTTTCCTAGTATGGCTTGTGATTTTTTGCTGATGTCTAGGCATCTGATATGTTCGTGAATTTACTCTGATGGCCAATTTCTTGCTCTTGCCTATTGTTATTATTTTTTCACAGTTCTTTGATATTTGGTTCAAGTTATCCTAAGTCTTTAAAATTGCCCCGCTTAAGTTACCAAAATTGTGCTAGGTTCTCTCTATTGATATTTTCTTTGCATTCATCTGTTGTTTTCCTGATTTCCTTCCGTTCTTTGTCCATGTTTTTCTTTAGCTGTTTGAGCAAATTTAGGCCAATCTTTTAAAAGTCTTTGTCTGGTATGTCCAAGTCTGGTGCTTCTCAGTGATGGTTTCTAACGCTTTAATCTTCTTCTTTGCCTGGGCCAATGCTTCCTGTTTCTTTGGATGTTTTATGATCTTTTGTTGGAAACTGGAAATATTGATATTTGTATGTGGTATTGCTGTAATTAAGACCCTGAAGTGGCAGTTTTTTAAACTTATATCCAGCTAGTGTTAAGACAGAGCTTTCCTTGAATGCCAGGACCTAGCAAAAGGGAAAAAACAAACAAACCACCTTTCCCAGTCCTTGCAGATTGGCTTGTGCAAGTGCTCTCCTTCACAGCTCATCCACACAATGCTCTTAGAGAATAGCTTGAGGCTCCCCCTTGAAAAGGCCTCCCTGATCCTTTCTGCACATGTATTTTATCTTGGGCATGTACATGTGGCCCCAGGAATCTCCCTGTTCACATGGCTACAAATGCTCCCTCTAGGAAATGGTTTCCTCCTCATCCTGGACACTGCCCTCTGTATCCTACACCCAGCAATCCCTGCCCCTGGCAGCAGCGACTTGCTCTTCCACAGTGCTCTGAAGGAGAGCTCTGTGAGCCACCTTCTACATGCAGAGCAAGTTTAGGATGGTGAGCCTGCAACGGGTATCCTAGTTAAGCTATGCTCCCAGTGTGTGTATGAAGAATGGAGCAAGGACCTGCACCAGAAGCACAGGCTGTCTCTGTGCCACATAGGTGAGGAGGTGGGGGAGGGCCAGCCGGGGCACCGCAAGGTCCTACTACTTTTAAGTGACCTTTTTCTTGATTTGGCACTTGCCTCATTACTGCACTCCTTTAACTGTTTTCCAGAGCTTTTAGAAAGATGTTTCTACCAGTTCTTGCTGGTTATTCAAAACTAAGAGACAATGGAACCCTGAAGTTTCTCATTTTGCCATCTTGATTGGGGAGGGCTCAAAAGGCTATCTATTTTTAAATTAAATTAAATCTAATTTTTAAAGAAGTTTTAGGTGACATAAATGATACATCAAAAATATAGGGGATTCATGGGACATTGTCATGGTGGGTGGAGATCCACACAATAACTGAAAGAATGTCAAATTCCCTTCCTGGGTAGCTCTGCCTCATTCTCTAATGGGACAGCAAGAACCTCCCGAATAAAGGGACAGAGGCTAGTGAAGAAGGATGGACCATTGATGGGCCCTTGATATTGATGACTGTACTTATGAACCTTTTCCTATGAAGTTGCAACTTAGTCTATTATTACATACTGCCTAAGAGTTACCTTCTGAGAGCCTCCTTGTTGCACAAATGTGGCCTCTCTCTAAGCTAAACTCACTACCTCCCTCCCTGTGTGGGACATTACTCCCAGGGATAAGCCTCCCTGGTATGGAGGGATTACTACCAAGCACCAACTAGCAATGCAACTGGAAAAAGACCTTGGACAAAAGGGTAAAGGGTAAAGGCAAGTGAGTTTATATGGCTAAGAAACTTCAAAGGGAGCCAGCATGTCATTCTAGAGGTTACACTTATGCATGTCTCAGCAGGATCTCATTGACTGCCACAGTAAATATTGCCTCAAATAGCAGGGCTCCCGAGTGCTCTGGAGACATCCAGACACTATAGGCAGGGCTAACAGCTCAGGTCTTTGGCACCCTGCCAGTGGGCCCTACTTTGGATTTTATGCTCCCCAGTGTGACAGAGTTGGCCTCAGTTGTGGTTTCCCTACACATGGCTCTTCTGCCCCTTATATTTGAACCTATAGTTAGTACTAGAGTTAAAAGGTTTATGTCCAAGAGACTTAAATCTTTGGGCTTCCATGTGTTTGAGTCCTGAATCTCAAGAGATGTGACACCTCCTCTCCAGTTCATTGGACTCACCCAGGACAACTAACAAGGGGATGATGATGGACAACAACCATCCAAAGGTACAGAGAGAGTCTGCAACTGCAAGCAAGATAGTCCCATCCATCTGCCCCATGGGATCTATGCCCCCTCTTAATTAGAGGCAGAGTGAGCATCACCATCCCAGAATCCTCAGGATTGGGGAATGAATGATGGACTAGAGTAGATTTACTGTTATTCTAGTATAGACTTATCATTATTCTAACAATGGAAGAACTTTTATCACTGATGTGGAGGCAGTGGCCACTGGAGATTCTGAGGGGAGGGAGAGGGAAAAACAGGTGTAATATGGGGGCATTTTCAGGGCATTGGAATTGTCCTAAATGACGTTGCAATGATAGATTCAGGCCACTATATATGTTGTCATAACTTACAAAATTGTGCGCGAGAGAGTGTAAACTATAATGTAAACTATAATCCACACTTAGTGACAATGTTCCAATATGTGTTAATCAATTGTAACAAATGTACCACACTAATGAAGGATGTTTATAATGTGGGAAAGTGTGGGAGAGGTAGGGAGTGGGGCTTATGGAAATCCCCTATATTTTTTATGTAACATTTATGTAATCTAAGTGTCTTTAAAAAAAAAAAGAAAGAAAATATAAGGGAATTCCCATATACCCCATCTCCTCCCCCTCCCCTCCCACCCTTTCCCCCATTAACAACATCTTTCATTAGTGTGGTACATTTATTACAGTTGGTAAACATATATTGAAGCATTGCTACTAACCATGGCCAACAGTTTACATCATAGTTTACACTTTGCATTGCACATTTTTATAGGTTTTGACATAATGTGTAATGGCCTGTATCTGTCATTGCAATGTCATTCAGAACAATTTCAATGTCCCCAAAATGTTCCACATTACACCTATTCTTCCCTCTCCCTCCCCTCAGAAACTCTGGTGGCCACTGCCTTTATATCAATGATACAAGTTCTTCCATTACTAGAACAAAATAGGTCCGTTTTAGTCCATAGTTGCATTCCTCCCTTATGTTTGTTCATTCCTCAATCTTGAGGATTTGGGGATGGTGATGCCCACTCTGTTTCTGACTGAGAGGGGGCTTAGGTCCCATGAGACAGATGAATGGAACTGTCTTGCTTACAACTGTAGATACTTTCTTTTTGGAGATAGGTGTGTCCATCATCATCCTTTTGTTAGTTGTCCTGGGCGAGTCCATAGAACTAGAGAGTAGGTGCTGCAACACTGCTGAGATTCAGGGCTCAACCAGCCCATGAACAGACTGAAGATTTAAGTCTCTAGGACATATATTTAACAAGTATAGTGCTAATTATAGGTTCAAATAAAAGGGGCAAAAGAGCCATGTGTGAGGAAATTATCAATGAGTCTAACTCTGATACAAGGGGAACATATATTCCAAGATAAGGCCCTCTGACAGAGTGCTGAATTCCTGAGATTGTTTGCCCTCTCAAAAGTCTTTCTGAATCAAGACATAAAGCACAGAAGTCACAGAAGTTAAAGATTAATAAAGTTAATTGCATAAACATTTACAATTTCTGTCCAGAAAAAAATACAGCAAAAAGTCCTAAGCCAGTCAACAGATGGGAAATATATTTATAATACATTTCTGACAAAGAAATAATTTAATATATAATAAGCCTGTGCAAATTAATAAGAGAAAATTTAGGTGCTGTAATACTATTGTGTGTTTTTGTTTGCTTGCTTTTTAAGTTGGTAAGAAAATGGCAAAACTCCCAGAAAAGCAGGCAAAGAAATGTCACCAAAAAATGAAATATAATCTTTAACCATACATAAGATTTTTCAACTTCATTCATACTAAAAAGGAATGCAAATTAAAATAAGAGAGCATTTTTATGTTACCATTTTACCAAAGTTTGATGATCCATAAAGCTGATAAGGATTCTGCTGATGAAAGAGTAAATCAGTACATACTTTTTAAAAGGGTAATTTAACTACAATCTTTTAAAAATTAAAAAAACAAACAAACATACTCTGACACAGCAAGTCTATTGTTAAAAAAGTCTGGACACACTTGCAAAATTATATATAAACTTATTAACTCTAACATTCTTATATTAGCAAAAAAAAAAAAAAAAAAAAAGCCCCCAAATATCTAACTATCTTTCAGTAGTGGCAGTATAAACAAACTATGGTATAGAGATAAAATAATATTGTTCTTAAAAACAATGAGGCAGATCTATATGGAACAACTCCAAGACATATTTATTAAAATTTTTTTAAAAAAACTAGGAAGATGCAGGATATCATAGTGTATGATGATATCAATCCTTTTGTGCAAAACACACACAAATATATACGTAAATGCCATGTTACTTGGAAGGTCTTGGTTTCTTAAGTTTACATAGACATCTGTTTACTCTAACTACATTTAGAAAAAGTCATTCAGGGTGGACTAGAAAATCAGAGACCTTTATTTTTCATTTCACATATTTTGGTACTGTTTACAATTTTTAACATATGTGTGTATTATTTTTTTAGGTTAACAGAGTTTATCTGGGTAGCAGAATCATGAGCCATTATAATTTTCTTTCTTTTACTATTCTCAATTAAAATACTTAAAAATACTATTTAAAAAAAGATGTGATGTCATTATTCAACTTCAAGTACTTTATAAACTTCTCTTATGTTAAAGTGAAAGAGAATTCCCTAAAATATTCAGATATTTTGTAAATTGGGAGCAAAGCTCTTGGTTTACAATGCAAGCAGTATTCTTGGGGATAAGCAGGACTAGCATTTGCCAATTATTTGGGGGCTAGGGGCCCAATTGCTCTCTCTTTCTCCCCCCACCCCCGCGGTAGACTGGTCCCTAAGGTAAGACAAGAACCTTCTTCCCTTAGCTCTCCTTCTTCCCCAGAAACTCTTAGCATCACATTTGGAGGAGAGACCATAGTACTCAGGAAAGAGTGTGAGGCAGGAGGGGAAAAGTAACTTAGAATGCAGCTCTGAATAGTGTTAATTAAATCAAGATTTGATGGGAGAAGTAATAAGTCATTCATTTTTATGGTTGACCCATATAACCCGAGTTATTTCAAAAGAGGTAAAGGGGAGTCATGTGGGAAGCCAAAACAACTAAAAGGGGGAATTATGCACTTTCAATTTTTTAATTACTGATGCAGGACATGAAACAAGAGTCTACTTATCTGAAAGTTACTTCCTACCTAAAAATGCTCCATTTGCTTATTGCTGAAAATGAAGGAGAACATGTGGAAATGTAATTCAGACACCTCTAAGCAGCTCCATAATGAAAATCACTTAAAATATATAAGCGAGGTAAATTATAGCAAAAGTACTTAAACCAAAAATAGCCAAATAGTTCTGGTTCTGTCTGATTCTATGTTTGACATATTGGGACACTGTTAACTCTCTAGCTAAAGTGCAGCAAACTCGAACATACCTCAAATTCGAAGAACAAGAATACTCAAATAACCAGAGATCTTTCCTCTTTATACAATTTTTTAATGAAGAAATTAACAAACAAGTAAAACTAATAAAGATACTTTTTCCTCCCTCCCTCCCTCCCTCCCTCCCTCCCTCCCTCCTTCCTTCCTTCCTTCCCACCCTTTCTCTCTCTCTCTCTCTCTCCTTTATTCAAAAAGTCTGTATTATCTTAAATGGTCAGGGAAAATATGATACAATTTGTATATTTCCAGAATAACAACTTATACAAGCATAAAATTGGCCCTGAGGTTTTCATTTTAGGAACCTAACCAAACTTAAAATATTCAGAAATAGATTAAACTGTGTTCAGTGACATTTTTTATAAGTGTGACATCTAAATAAATAAAATACAAAATTGTATTTTTATTTCACCTTAAAGTGTTACATAAGATAGTTCCATTTATCAGCATATTAAAATAATTAACTCTACTAGATCCCCATTTTCTCTGTATATATAATAATTTATTTTCTGGTAAGTACACTGAAACAGTAACTTGATGAATCAATATCAAGTTAACAAAAACTAAGTATTAGAAATGTGGTAGGTCTACGGCAAACATTAATTTTGAAGGCATACAATACTTAATAGCTGTTCTCCTTAATGGCTTTATAATTTTTTTTCTGCTGTGGATTAGAATAAATACTGCCTATTTGCATGCAAATATGTCTTTCATTAATTAATAAAACACAATTAAGAATAAACACAAAACAGAACCCTAATAGTCTGAAATGATTAATTTCCTCTTGTAAGTGGACTTAGCTTACCTCTTTGATATATACTTATTGACGTGAATGATTTTAAGGGAATAATCTGGGGGCATAATCATTGACAATTTTAAGAATTGAAATTTCGATGCTGGAACCGAAACAAGTAACTCTCTCAATCTCTACGTCTGTATAAATACAGTGTATTTCTCCTGCATTTTCCACACTGGTTATTCTCATTCCAGTTCCTTCTTGTTCATCTCCCATGGCTTTTAAATCCCATCAGAACCTTACCTCTTCAATCTCCTAGTCTTCTTCACCCCATGCTTTTGCTGAGTTCAAGGTCTTTCTACCTCTTGCCAAAATAATTCCAACAGCCTTTTAATTTGTCCTTCTGCCTCCAGCCTGGCTCTAATCCAAACCATCATGCCCACGTCTACCAAAGAGATTTTTCTTAAAAGCAAAGCAGATCCTATGGGGGAAGTCCAAATTCCTCTGCCTAGCAAAATGTTGGCACCCCTCTCTAGCCTTCCGCCCAGTCACGCTAAATTGCCTGCCATTTACTTAATGCATCGTGATGTTTCAAGTTTTTCTGCTTTTTTCCCTGTGGTTCCTGCTGCCTGGTCTTCCCATCCCCCTTGTCTACCTGCCCAACACCTGCTCACTTTTCATGATCCAATTCAATGGCTGTGTCCCCCTGTGAAAACTTTTCTGACCTCCAGGTGAAAGTGGTCATTCCATTCTTAGTTCAACTCTCAAACCATCTATTTGATCAACTCGTGTAAATTGCCACATTGTTCCTTGGAGCCCCAGAAAAACTGCTGGGAACAGCAAATGGTCATTGAATGAATAAGTGAATGAAACGCAGGACATAAATCTCCAAAGCCAATTATTTTAGTTCGTGCTGGGCAAAACACAGATTCTATTTGCAGCACTTTAGCTGGGCACTCTCTCAGGTCAGTAGACACCTCCTGGAGCTGGTCCTAATACAAGGATCTGAGTACAGGTAGCTACCTGGGAGGGGAAGGAAACCCAATTATGACTGTGGGGAAGGGTGAGGGAAGGGCGCATCCTCATCACTTTCCACCGTGGACCACTGGACCTTTGGGAGTCAGGGAAGGGCAGAGTTCCCTCCCCAGAAAGGTGAGAGAGATGGACATTGATGCAGCGAGCCCCACCAGCCGTTGGTTGGAGGTGGCTCCTGGGAGGTGGTCTGCTGGCACACCTGGCCAGGAGATCATGACAGGGAAGCCCTTAGGTGGCAACCAGGTGTGCCTTGGGCTGTGGGGATGTGGTGGCATGCTGGCCTGTTGGCCACATCCAGCCTTCATGCCATTGGGTGGCCATTTAGAGTAAACATGGCAGGTGGAAACAGGATGTTTCTCAAACTCCTCAGGTCCCTTTTGCGGCCATCGCTGAAGCGGCAGCGGCCAAAATGAAGTTCAATCCCTTTGTGACTTCTGATCGGAGCAAGAACTGTAAAAGGCATTTCAATGCACCTTCCCACATTCGGAGGAAGATTATGTCTTCCCCTCTTTCCAAGGAGCTGAGACAGAAATATAATGTTCGATCCATGCCTATCCGAAAAGATGATAAAGTTCAGGTTGTGCGAGGACACTACAAAGGTCAGCAAATTGGCAAAGTAGTCCAGGTTTACCGGAAGAAATATGTCATCTACATCGAACGGGTGCAGCGTGAGAAGGCTAATGGCACCACTGTCCATGTGGGCATTCACCCCAGCAAGGTTGTTATCACTAGGCTAAAACTGGATAAAGACCGCAAAAAGATCTTCGAACGTAAAGCCAAATCTCGCCAAGTAGGAAAGGAAAAGGGCAAATACAAGGAAGAAACAATTGAGAAGATTCAGGAATAAAAGAATCTTATGTACAACTTCCATTAAAAACTGCTAAAATGAAAAAAAAACAAAAAACTCCTCAGGTCACGTATACTTGTATTGTTTTCCTCATATTGTTTCCTCATATTGTTTGCTCAACAAGATTCTAATTAATTAACTAGGTGGGAAGTAGAACATTTTTTTTTCCTATTAAGACAATTTCTGAACTATGCTTCAGGTGAGAATACCCATTAAGACCCTTCCCTCAAAGTGAGTCTCTTAAATTGCTGTGTTCAATCTGAGTGGCTTTATCATGATTCTAACACTTTCTGCCTTTGCAGAACGCTCTTACTGCCAGGAGGAAAAGACTTTGCAGGTGGGCTCAGGAGGGCCCCAAGGAGCTCAGGACTGGAAGTTCAGAGGCAGCAACAGGGCACGGCTTGCGGGCTTCACGTGGGCCCACACACTGGGAGAGCAGCAGAAAAGTGCACGTAGAGTTTTAGGTGGATAAAGAACCCTTAGGAATTAATCGGAATTTCCCCAGATGCTATTCTCCTGGGAGATTTCTTTTTGTAGAGAATAAGTGACCACACAAATTCTCTATAGACCCTTTCTAGGTTTTTGAAAGGCCTGCAGATAACTCCAGCTATTTCACGAACTCTCCAATCGCTCCTCCCCTTGCTTTCTTTTGTCACTTGCATCGCCTCCTGTACTCCTCAATTCATTGCTTATTCACTGTAAGTAAATGTCAACTTGGGGAAACCCCTTATGAAGAAAGAACAATCACAAGAGTTGTGCCAATAACCAAGTTTTCATTTGTAAACGGGTTATTTTCCCATTATATCATTAGGCATTTAGGAATCTTGCATTTCAGATCTTTTTAAGGACTTGAGGAATGTAATTGACAATTACTATTCACTGGAAAAAATTTTTTAGGAGGTACTGGGGATAGGAGGTACAGGTGCTCAACCACTGAGCTGCACCCACTCCCCTATTCATTGGGGTTTAATTGACCTCAAGAAGCTTCCCATCAAGGAAGGGACCTAACTATTTTACATGTACTTAGTACCCTGATAATTCCTTCGTTTTTCAAATGTCTATGAAAATGAAAAAGATAGCGCATCTTTTCATTTAAGCCCTCATTTATTAAACTTACCAAGGTTTACCACTTTGAAAGTCACTATTAACACATACAAAGACATTTCAAGAAAATTACAAATATTTGGGGAGGGGGGAGACTAGAGAACACTACGAGGTATCCTAGAAATAGTACCAAATGAAGTGGAGCCAACAATGGAAGGGACAGGATTTGTGGGAAGGGGATGAGCTGGGCTTGGCACCCAGCAGCGAAGGCTTTGTTAGGCGGGTGAGCACAGGCCCTCTTTGCCTGGGACAGCCACTGTTTAAGCCTTTTGCATTAATATCTTCCCATTTTCACTCTCAGTCATGTCCTGGGTTGGATGATAAATAATTGCGTCTCCCTATTCACGAAGCATAATTAAAAGAAACAATGGGGGGTCGGATGTGGCTCAACTGGTTGGGCGTCCGTCTCCCATATGGAGGGACCCGGGTTCCATCCCTGGGACCTCCCGGTAAAAAAAAAAAAAAAAAAAAATCCACGTTAAGAAACAATGGCATCCGGGCTGTCGTGGAAAATGGAGGTGGTTCCGAGAGCAATAAAAGACATGAGCTGATGGCACAAGGGTGTAAATGACCGTCACTTGGAGGAGAAGGAAAGAGCCCCTTTTCTGCTGGACACAGGTTCCACTCCGGGCCTCAGGTGAGATGAATGCAGCTGCTTGCAGCTGGGCTGCATGGGGGAGTTTCCTGGGGATCGGGCTTGGACTGAAACAAGATCTTAGCTCCCTAAACTTTCAAGTCGCTAGAATTGCACTTGCCCATTCACCTTGTTTTCCATTAGCTGCCAGTTCAAAATCCCTGGCCACATATAACATTTGGTGTCCTGGATCAGTGGAGAAAGAAAGTTTCCAGAAATTTCCATCTCCTTAAGAAATCTTTGTCTTCATTCACTCAGCTTCCCAGGGCTCAGTTTTCGTTCCAGTCCTGTTTCAGGTTCTGGGCTCAAACTTGCAGGCTTTCTCACAGACCACCGTCAAGATGTATGACAAAGATGAAGGGATATTTGCAAATGTAATTAAGGTCTCTAATAAACTGAATCCAAGTTAATAAAAGGGGGGAGATTATCCCTGGTGGGCCTGGTCTAATCAGGTGAGCCCTTCAAAAGAGGGTGTAGTAGTCAGAGATGTTCTCCTGCTGGCCTTGATGAAAGAGGCCACTGCTAGTTAATTCTCCAATACCCACTTGAGCTTGGAAGGGGACACTGATATTGCAGCCCCAGCCAGAACCTCGATTGCTCCCTGTGGGACCCTGAGCAGAGAAGCCAGGTAAGCTGTGCCAGACTCCTGGCCCTCAGAAGTGTGAGCTAATACACATGCTGTTTTAGCTGCTAAGTTTGCAATAATTTGCTGTGCAGCAATAGGCACCTAATACACTTCCAGTCAAATTAGACCGGTCGGGATATCAACAGGACTTCAGAGATTAGGAGGAAAGCAGAGTCCAGGTATTTACTCTCCCTGCTGGCTTTCTATAAGGAGGCCCTGCTCCTGCCCCGTGGAACTCTTCTCCATCCACTGCTTTCTCAGGGTTCTAGGAGGCGTTCTGGTTTGGCTTCCCAGTGCAGGGACAGGGTATAGCACTGTCACTTGTCATTGTCCACACCTTTTGCAAAATCTCTCTTTATTAAACACTCTCCAGCGCCTCTTTGGAATGTGCCCTCACTTTTCTGCCGGCACCCTGCCTGAGAGTAGACTAGACTTCTAGCCTTGCCTTCCCCTATCCAGATCCACTTCCCAACCTCAGCTACCTCCTTGTGCTCTGCAAAGCTCCGCCCTACATTTTCCCACCCTGGAAGACCCTTAGCTTGGAGGGGAGAGAAACCAAAACAAAAGCATGGGCCCTAGAATAGACGACTGGCCCTGCCATGCGCCAGCTGTATGGGTTTGGGAAAATGGCTTGACTTCTCTAAGCATCTGTAAAATAGGGGTAACGACACCCACCCACGGAGCCAGGATCTTGTGAGGAGTGGTTGGAGAAATAAATGGAAAGCAGCTGGTAAAAGTCTTGAAACGGCAGTCACTCAGGATGTTGGTGGCAATCATGCTGCTGCTTCTGGTGATGTTAATCCTATTGAAATTCTACTCACCTGAAATACACCCCTCAGATGCCCTCCGAGCTAGGAATTTATTGAGTTCACATTTGAGAAGTGAGATTGCTTTCCATTAAACCTGCAGCACTTGTTTATCACTTCTCTGAAGCTCTTATCTCATATGCCTTAGATTTATTATCTATGAACATGTGTCATAGCTTCCACTGAATTCTAAGTACATTATGTGCAAAGATTATGTATCTTTGTCTTCCCAGGGACCTAAGTGCCGTTGGCACATGCTCAATAAATATTTGTAGAATGGATATGTGAAGAGAAATACCATGGTTGGCTCTTCACAATCTAATTAACAGAAGACCAATGCATTTTACTACAGTGATAAGATGGGCAAATATATTATAGATGTTAATTAAATAATAGTTAATGGCTATCTAAAGTAACCTATTTGGAAGGCTGAAATTATTTTCAGAAGCATATGTGCATTAGGCCCATATTTTTGGAATCTATCAAGTGCAAAAAAAAAAAAAAAAAAAGAGAAAAAATCATATCTTCCAAGAACAAATGACATTAGTTTGCATCAATATAGTGATTTAAATTTTGCAACTTTTTGTTGTCCTCACACATATATTCTCATGCATTCTTCGTGAGGAGCTCCGCTGTTAACCTCTACATATTATTCATAAGGAAGCTGTGACTATGGGAATTTCTCATCCTCTTAGACCCGCCCAGGTGGTGAGCTTTCTGACACAATACCCGCAAGTCAGTATGATTAAAAGCAGTTAACATCAACCACCACTAAATATATACAAAGGCTTCTCTCTCAAAATCAGGCCATATTTCAGGCAGAAAGCAGAGAACCTTATTTAAAGATACATAAAGTAGCAAACAGGATCTGGTGTTTGTACAGCGTTTAAAATTCTCCAAGCCCATCCAATCCACTCAAGCCAGGCAGGGCAGATATTTCTTTACCCCATCAAGAGATGAGGATGCGGGAAGCGGCTGTGGCTCAATCAGTAGGGCTCCCGTTTACCATATGGGAGGCCCCGGGTTCGGTTCCCGGTGCCTCCTGGTGAGGGCAGGCCTGCCTGCGCGGCATGGTTAGCTGACCCAGCGAGCACAAGCAGCAAGGGGGGGATAAATGAATAAATAAATAAAATCTTAAAAAAAAAAAAAAAAAAAAGGTGAGGACGCACCGAATCTTATCAAGGCAGCCATCCACGGCTGAGCCAGAAGTAGGATCTAGGTCACCTAACTGTATTAGGCTAAGCAACACATTTCTAGAACACCGACGGTGTGCATTCTGAAATGCAGTTTAGTCCGTTTACAAAGTACATTCTCTTAATTTTTAAGTTGCAGTCAGTGTTTGCCTGAAAGCTATGACCCTGGCTTGGCCTTCTGGTCCTAGTTCTGCATATAAATTACTCCACCCCACCCTGCCTCCTACCATGTCTAATTAAACGCCACATGGGTAAGAGTTTGCTTCAGACTTGGTGCTGCTCTTTTTCTGTGGTTCCTGGTTGTCAAGAAAGAAACTCATCCAGGGGAAGAACTGCTGTTGGGTGTCACCAAAAGTAACCAAATGACGCTATGCTAAAAAGCCAAGCGTTTTCTCAGGGAGCTTGCCACAGCTTTCAATAGAATGACAATGACAAGGTAAATGGATCATTAATGCCTGCTGTGGCCTTTCAATATGCGAGGATCATTATTTTAATGTTAATTTGAATAATGGTTGGCCTGGTAAGAACAATGCCGAATGCTAATAGCTGCAGGAGGCAATAAAATTAAACATTATCTGGGTTGAACCGCTAAAGGACAAGTTGCCAAAGGCTGACTCTTTAAGCAATTAATTTCATCCTGGGTCATGGCCACACACAATCATATGCAAGAAAAGAGTGGAATGGAATAGCAACTACCTCTTGTACAGAGAATCCTTACCTGGTAGGCTTTGCATTTTTACTAAACTCACCTATCCCTTCAGGGCATTTGAATTTGCTCCTCTCCCAATCTGCTGGCAGGTACACCAATTTCAAAAAACCCAGAAAGAATGAATCTCCCTTTGAGTGTGATAACTTTGAATGACCCTTGGAGAAAGGTAGTGTTGACTATAGCTAGCCATAAGTAATATATTCAAGGCAAACACACACTGTCACCTCAAAGTAATGGGTGACCGTTAACAAAGAGAATAAAAAAGAGCTAGATCATCTCCATTTAGATATAACAGTAATATTAGTTAATAGCAATATTAACTATTGCTATGGTCTGGCATTGGAAAACCATTAGACATGGTCATCCAGTACATTGTACCCCAAACTAGTCTTAGGAGATGAGTTTCATTGCTTTATCGATTTACCGACTTTTTTCCACCTAGGGGTTCTGACTCATTTCCACCACCAGAGGGCAGCCATCTCTAAAAAACAACCAAAGAGCCAAGCTCTTAGGAGAAAGGCCAAAATTTAGGAAGCTGTGCTGGGGAAAGGCATTCAGTGGCCACCCCAAGCGAGCGCCTGTGATGGGCCCCGCTGAAAGTGACTGCAAGGCCCGGAAGTGCCCATTTTCCCTCGGAGTCTTGACTGTGGAAGGTGTGTCCACAGAGGAGGCTCCCATTTCTCAAGGTGTGAAGGCCTAAAGCTGCGAACCACCCTTTGTTGTCACCACCAGAGATTTGGTTTTCATCTTTTCTTGGGGTGTTTCCAGCAGCGACCGACTTTCCCTCCTCTACATGCTGATTTAAGCCTCACATAGGTTTGGTTTGGTTTTGAAATCTCACTGATGACAGAAACAATTGTTAACGTCTCAATTAAACTTGATAGGGAGGGAAATCGCTTCAGAAGCACAATGAACACTTTCTGGCTTGTGTCTATGAGTAGAATATGTTTTATGGCCTGCTTGTCTGGTGTCGAATGATTCAGAGCAACAACCAGCTTTTATAAAGCTTTATTTTCAGGGAACACGGTAGCATGTTCCCTATATTTTGCACACACCCCCGCCCCCACCCCTTTTATTTTTCTAGTAGGCAGATTTCCTTCCAAATACCTTATTTGACCTTTATACCTGCAGAAACGACCAGTGCCTAACTCCCCTCTATGGGTCGTTAATCCTATTTATGTGAGCAGAACCTAAAATTATTTTAACTTCCCAGCCGAAAAATAACCCACATGCATAATAGGTTCTTATTAGTTCTCGCGTCTGATTTTTCTCAGTCTGTCTGCACCAAGGCTCTGGGGCAAGCGAACCGATTTGGGGGATCCGGACTTTTTTTGAGAAATTAGGGGATCACGTGGGCAACCTATTGGGGCTCCGGGAATCCGGGGAGGCCCCGAGACCCGCGCGGCAGAAGCGCAGCAGCTTCGGGGAGCATTTGGTTGAAGGGGACAAGCGACGCGAGCACGAGCCGCGGCCCTGCTGCTGCGGGAGGGACGGCTGTGAGCCCCAAACACGAATTGTCCTGCGCGCACCGCTCCAGCCGTGCGCTCCCTTTCCGCCCCCGGAGCGGCTGATCGGTGCCCCGAGGCGGGGCGATGAAGATCGCTCTGGCGGCTCGACGTGGTGGTCTCCTCCCCGGCTGGTCCACACGCAGCGCAGGGCACGTTTGTCACAGAAAGCAGGAGGCCATCTATTTCTCCTACACCCTTTCTACGAAGGGTGCCTCAGTTGGGCTTGACGAACATGCTCATGGAGAGCAATGGGTTAAGGCTGAAATAAGACCCAGTTCCCAGCCTGGGGTTTCCCCCCACCCCCCACCCCGGAGACGCGCAGAAGTGTCTACACCACGCTCGTGTCAAGACGCCCCCTCGCTTGGTTGGTGGCTTTTTTTTTTTTTTCCTTTCCCTAAATCGCCTATTTCTGAAAAACTTCAAACTGAAAGTTGAATAACGGGCCCGGCGGGCAGGCAGGGGGCTGGCCCTCCCTTCGCCCGCCTGTCACCCGGGAGACCCGCGGCGCTCGCCCTCCTTGCTCGGGGGCGGGCAGGGGGCGGCGGCGCAGCCCCGCGCTCGGCCCCACCCGCGAGGCCGCCGGGCTCGCGGTCCACACCCCTGCGCGCCGCTCCCGCCCGCTCGGGGATCCCCCGCGCCGCGCCGACCCGCGCCGCCGAGGGGGAGGTGTCGGGCAGCGGCCGGGAGGGAGCCGGCAGGCGGCGTCCCTTTAAAAGCCGCGAGCGCCGCGCCACGGCGCCACCGCCGCCGGAGTCCTCGCCCCGCCGCGCTCGGCTCGCGCTGCGCCCGCCGCTCTGC